>PVJO010002383.1:0-145179 GCA_004026905.1 Hystrix cristata | reverse complement strand
GGAGAGTCGGGCGGAGGCTGTGGGACAAGGGAGGAGCACTGCAGGCAGGGGACAGTCACGTCTCCTCTTTGAGCCGCTTCTCTCCAGCTGCACAAGAGAAGCAGTTAAGATTCCTGCTGAGTCACAGAGCAGAAGACCAGCGGAGGAGAAGCCTGCACCCTTCGCCACCCCTGGGTGGGCTGGTCTCGAGGCCCCACATTCCCCTGGCGACTGCGCAGTCTCAGTGTCACATGGAAGACACAGACTCAGGAGGGCAGCCCCGGAACTGGCCCCCAGCCGACTCGCGGCCTTCTCCCAGCGGAGTGCAGGAACCTCCGTCAAGCAGAGTGGCGGGTCGGGACTTGGCGGAGCGCGCTGGCTTCTGTGCAGCTGGTGTGGTTATTTTGCGACACCTCAGATGGGATTTTTTTCACGAATTATTTAGTAGCTATTGTATTTATTTATTGCTGGTTGGGTAGGAATCTATTAAAATGATAACATTTGGGTCAGCAAACCAATTTAAAGGACACGCAATCATCGTGGCTTCTTTTTTTCTTTCTTTTTATTCTGTACAATCACAGCAATTAGAATTATATCATGAGTTTGGGTAAGAAGTCGGCCAATGCCGACCCACATGCAATTGGAAAATAAACCATTTGAACGTTCCCACCTTGAGGCGAGGCTCATGGGAAGCTGCTGTGAATCAGAACATCCCAGGAGGTGAAGCACAGAAGGCAGCGCTTCCACACACAAAGCCGTCCACAGGAGCTGCTCCCGCGCGTGCTGACCCTGACTTGTTACACGTGGAGCAAATAGGTAATTCAGGTTTTCACTTCAGATTCAAAATTTTGGACTATTTTGTGTTTTCCAGATTATGGTCTTTAGAGTAGGCAGATACAGCGTTTTCTCAGAAGAATTTGAAAGAGTAACACCTCTAGATTCTGTAACCTCTTCCTGACCATACCAGTGTACATGTTTTAATTATGATTACCATCCGACTGGTCTGGATCTTTTGACAGAACACAAATTTTACTGAAAGGTCAATCCCCCACATTTGTCTTGTTGAGGTACTTTCCAAATGTTCAAATTCTGGATGGCTTAGTTTATACCTTTTACCCCAAAATAAAAATTTTGGCGTTCTTGTTAGACATCTCACAAAGAGGCCCCCAAAGCTTGCCCAACACATGTGAAAACTGAGCTTCCTGAGGACCCAAGACCAGCAGGGAGGCTCAGCAAGGCCGGATTTTAGGAAGGGGATCTCGAGTTGTGCAAAGGATGCGGCTAACCTTCTGTGCTGGAAGGTGTCCTGACGTACCTCATGCTGTTTAGGAAGCTGCGTATGTGTTCCCAAGTGCCCTCACATCCAGCTCTTCCAGCGAGAGATGGAAACCATATGTGTGTCTCGGGCCCTTCTGTTTTGCCTTGGAAGTCTTAGATTTTGTTTTAATTTCCAAAGCAGCATCATTTTCAGATTTGGAGGCATCCCGGGCATGTCCTTGACCCTCTGTCATGTGGAAATATTTTCATTATCCCCTAGAACTCTCCAGAGATGAGTCTCATTTCCATATGCTTGCGAAAGTGCTGTGTCCTTTCATTCCCCAGACTTGTTCTGAGTACAGCAGAGATCTGAAGGAAATACGTAGAGAGCAGAGACTCCCAGTTTGGCACATAGGTTACAGGGCGCTTGCTTATCGCCCATTTGAATTCATGATGTCTTCCTTTTCCCTTGAGTCACACATTCTGCTCCGTGATGTGGAAGCATGGATCCACCCCAGGGTGCAGGTGGCTGCCTGGCCACCAAATCCCCTTCTCATGCTCTCCAGGGAATCACCAGGCTGTGGCCTGGCATGCGGTCTTGCACCTGGGGACTGCATTTCAAATGCCTTGCAGGTGTGAGTCTAGGTTCCTGCCGGAAGGGTGTGGGTGGCAGTGGTGGGAGATGATTCAGGGCCTGAGTCCTAGCACATGGCCCTCCTCTTTTAGGCCTGACTCCTTGAACAAGGAATAGCATATGGCTGGCTTCCAGAAAGCAGATATGGGCAGTACCCAGGAGATGGTGGGGAAACTGAGTGGAAGCAACCAAGACTCCCATCTTTGTCCATTTTCTGCCACTAGAATGAAACACCCGAGACGGAATCATTGGTAAAGTGTAGAAGTTTATTTAGCTCATAGTTCTGGGGGCTGGGAAGTCCAAGAGCATGGTGCCGATATCCAGTCAGGGCCTCTTGCTGCACCAGAACGTGGCAGAGGGTATTGCGTGGCAAGACAAAAGCCACTGATGTCATCATGGGGTCCCCGGCCTCAGGACACTTGTCAGTGAAGCTCTACGGGCCTCAGTCTGTGCTTTGACAAGGCCTGGGCTCAGTTCTCTCAGCTACACCGCAGCAACACGACGCCGGCCCCCTCCACAACTTGTGCATTTGTAGCTGACGCGAGATGTGTCACTAACGGTGCACAGAGCAGGTTCAGTAAGCGATCTCGGCAGCTTGCAGAGTCCCACAGCTGACAGTGGTTACCTGGGTGCCCCACGGTGGCAGGAGTATCAGGATCTGGGGTGCACTGGAGGGCAGGAGGCATCTCTGACTTCAGATTGGCTCCCCACCAACTCATCCAGTGTTTGCAAGAACTACCAGGAAGTACCAAGGTCTTGCAAGTTCTCAAAAAATTAAGATGTTTTAACAAGAAGGAAAAAAAAAATTTCACATATTTTTGAATTTTCAACATTCTCTTAGAAGCTGTATTTGAATCAGTGCATTACATTTGACTGACAGAGTGTAGTCCAGAGAGATGTTTAGATACAGATTTGTGCTTCAGCGGGATCATGCAGTAATCTTTGTATGATATTGAATGGTGTCGAATACAGAGAAAAAGCAGTATTTGTGTGTTTTGTAGACAGACAGTATGCACTTTTCTATCTGGTATTAAATGGTATGGTTTAATAAGGTGTGGGTGGTGGCTCCTCCTGCAGCCTCGCGGGGAGCCTCGGTCCTAGGCTGGGCCTACACCATGCGGCTTCTGCTTTCTTGGTCACTTCTCCCTCCTTTAGGACAGTTGTGATGGCACCGAGTGACTGGAATAATCTAGGATGTGCTCCCATCCCATGATCTATCATCACATCTGTGGGGTGTCTCTGGCCATAGAAGGGAACATGATCCTGGGGCTGGAGGATCCGGCACAGTCACCTTTGAGGCGCTCATGCGTCTGCCACCACACGCACAGCACTGAGCTGTCAGATGCCCGTCTGGGATCACACAGTCACAGGCTTCCTTTTGGGCAAGTCGGGTGCAGGCGGTGTACCCAGATCTGCACATGGTGTCTACACAGCGGGCACCGAGGGTGATCAGGCCTGGGGTGTCACTGGGGCCCGGTGGAGGCACACACAGCTCTGGCTTGAGGCTGACATGGGCACCTGGCCTTGGATGACGAATACGAGTTGTCCAGAGAGCCGGAGGTGGAAAGATACTGAGCACGGTGTGTTCACGAGGAGCCTGGTGGTTGGGTGGTTGAGCTTGACTGAAAAGCATGTGTGAGTGTGTGTGTGTGTGTGTGTGTGTGTGTGTGTGTGTGTAGTGGTAGGGGGCCAGGACCAGGGCTGTGGGTTACAGGAGTCCTTGTCCTCCATGAGGAGAGAGCCCCTCGGCTGGGTCCCTGGGATGGACCCATGTTTGGGGCCCATCAGAGGGGGTGCAGGAGGGACGGAGACCAGGGGCATGGCGAGGAGCTGGGAAGGGACCTGGGACCTGCTGCCCACAGCCACGGCGAGAGTCCAGTAACCACAGGCTTTCACTACTGGATTTCTTCCCTTTCTTGAGATAGGCATCATGCACATTTTTCTTACAACAAATTTTCAAAGGGAATTCACTGGAAAAATACCAGCTAATGTATTTTGGTCCCACAGCTGGTTTAGACAAGTCACCAAACAGGGACCTGGCGAGGCACTGGAAGGTGTGATGGCCCCAGAACCCCCCTGCTGGCTGCCTGGGAACCGTGTGGGCTGTGGGCTGCTGCCGGCCTGCATCTTCAGAGTGAGTGTGGGGCTTTACCACTGCGAGTTCGAAGCCCTTTCAGCTCAGTTCTGCCTTTAATTGCTTACCTGAAGATTTCAGATGAATGGAAAATTTTAGCCTTCTTAAGAAAGCTCATCTGCAGCAGCAGAATGCACAGGTGAGGGCCTGCAGGTAAGAAGCCTGCGATTCTTCATATTATCCCGTCTTATTTGAGGAAGCGGAGTGAAGAGAGCTGTGGATCTGTGGTTGACCCTTGGGATTCCCGCCCTGCTCCACCCTGCCCCTGACTGTGTAACTTGCTCAAACTGCTCTGGGCTATTAGCCTCCCCACTGACTTCCTGGTGCCCCGCTCCAGTAGGACATCCCTGAGGTGTCCCAACACTGTGCAGAAGAAGTTACTGGCAGCAGAGAAGTGTTACAAGTTTCTGTGGTCTGCAGTTGACTCTGGCCATGTCTCAGGAGAGATCGGAGCTCTTCCCACACTGGTGGCCCCGCTCATGGTGTCTTTACTATGTGTGATCAAAAATGTTGTGAACGCTGCTGCCAAGTGGCATCCAACAGAAAGGCGGCTCGTAAAATATGACGCTGTGTCCTTGCCCACCCTATTCACCAGATCTGGCACTGTGTGACTTCTGAATCTTCCCCAAAGTCAAAATGACCATGGAAGGAAAACATTTTGAATCCATTCAGGACATCAGTGCAGCCAGGACAGCACGACTAAAGACACTCAGGAAAGAGGACTCCAGAGCTGCTGCAGGAAGTGGCAAAAATGATGGGATGAGTGTGTTTGAAGGGAGGGAAGGACTTTGAGGGGGATTAATGGCTCTTACTGTAATAAAGTTTTTTAAAAATTGAGACATCCACAACAGTTTTTGATCACACCTCAGAGTCTGCCACAGACTGCTTATTCCCATCCAACAAAGTCTGAGTTTGGCGTGGACAGGTAAAGTCACACAGATAAAAGCAGACCGAGAGCCCCAAACCCAAGGCCAAGAGGAGGCGAAATTGGCCCAGGCCAGGCCCAGCGAGCGGCACAAACATGGCCAGAGGGTGTGGACCCAGCCCCCTCCTTGGCGGGGTTGGGGAGGAGGGTGAGGTGAGAAGGTGGGAAGAATGCCTTTGTTCTCACCACCTTTTCCTCCCAGAAAGCTGCTGTGTGGGGCCCCTGAGCTACCACCCCTTTCTTACAGGACCAGCAACCCACCAGGTTTTGCCTTTGAAATCTGAGTCCCAGCACTCGGAAGGCTGAGGCCAGGGGATCGAGTGAGTTCAAGGCCAGCCTAGGCTACATAGCAAGACACTGTCTCAAAAAACAAAACAAAACAAAGAAAGAAATACATCAGATCCCAGACCCCTCTCAGCCTGCCTGGGATTAGAGCCCAAATTGCACCTCTGATCAGCTCCAAACACTCGGTGTTTCTTAATGTGTGCCTCAGTTTCTCTTAAGGGTGTAGAGAGGAGAGCTACGTTGTTCTGAATAAGGAGCAATATTTTCTGAGACCATTTATCTTGGCTTTATGACATGTGAAAGAGAACTTACTAGTTCAATATTTCGAAGGATATTTTCCAATACATCTATTGTTAACTCACACCAATAGATAACTTTTTTGGTTATGTTAACTTATTAAAAAATGATACATGGTTAACAAACAGATAAATTAAGAATAGATCAAATACAAATTACAGCTGTTTAAATATTACGTAGATGGTTGGAGTTGTGGCTCAGTGATTAAGTGCTTGTCTGGCATGTACCAGGCCCTGGGTTCCAGCCCCAGCACCACAAGAAAAAAAACTGCTCACCACCTGTTTTTATTACGTATTTTGAGGCAGGGTCTCATTATGTCGTTCAGGCTGGCTATGAACTCACTCTGTTGCCCCAGTGGGACTTGAACTCAAGGCAATTCTCCTGTCTCAGCCTACTGTCTTGGGATCACAGGCATGCGCCACCACGTGGCACAGTCTGTCTTTAAATATAAGGCGTGTGATTCTAGACCACCCCAAGTTTTGACTTGTCCCACACAAATGCTTTTTTGTAGTAAGCAATTCAACAGTTGCCAGAATAATAGATAACTTCTGACTACCTCACCAAATTTTTTTTTTTCTGTTAAAGAAAGAAATACATTTCCAGGCGTAATGAGTTCTAAAGACAGTCTATAAATGCAGGTGTGCCTCGAATTAAGAAAGCTTGACATTTAAATAGTTGACCTCACAGAGCACATAAATTAGAGGGTAATTACTTAAATGTTCTTCAGTTTGTGAAAGGATTTACAACAGGGTTCCTCTCAATAGCTACTCTAGTGAATCTAAATTACTGGTGTGTGTGTTTTAAGAGCCATCCCTGTTTCAAGGAACATACCTGTTGGTATGCCAAGGCCTGTCTGGACCAGGGAGGCCGGCTTCTCCTGCCTGCCGTGGGCCGCGCGGCTCGGGCAGGCTCCCCGCGGGGAAGGGCGGAGGGTGAGGCCGGCACCTGCCTGCCCGCTCTGTCTATCCCGCTGCACTCGCTGACCGGCTGTCCTGGGGCTGGCTGCTCCAACCTCACTCCCACGAGCGATGCTGTGTCTCCTACTTCCTGCTCCAGGCTGTTCTAGTCATGGAGACAGAGCAGTGAACGGGACAAAGTGTCTGTCTTTTCATTATTTTGTTTCCTAGTCATATGCGTTTCTGGCACACAATGATCACATCCATCGCGGGGAGTTTGTACATAACTGGTTTTCTTTTTTGTCCTGGTTCCCTCTTCTCCCTCCCTTCTCCCCCGCCAACTCATCTTCCCTCCCCATTTGCAATGCAGATTCCTCAAAAAAGTAAAACTAGAAGTTCCACTTGAGCCCACTCTTCCCCTGCTAGGTATCTTCCCCAAAGAGTTAAAGTCGTCATACTGCAGTGGTACAGGCACACTCATGTTTGCAGCAGCATAATGCATAAGAGCTGGATCTTGAAAACAGCCTGTTTGTCCATCAACAGACAGCTGGATACAGAATGGAGTACTAGTCTGCCATAACGAAGGATGAACTTGAGGCATTTTTAGGTAAATGGATATGCCCTGAGACCATAAACTTAAGTGAAATAATCAGACATGCAAGTTTAAATACAGCATTGTTTCTCTCATGGGAGAAACCCAAAGTAGAAGTAAGGAGCAAAAAAAAATATATATCTAAATCTATATCTATATCTAGATATAGATATAGATATTATATATAGATATAGATATAGATATCATCTATATATAGATATATCTAGATATATAGATATAGATATTAGGAAGTAGGAAGATCTTTTTCAAATGGGAAGTGGAACAAGAGATGGAGGGAATGGGGAAGGATGAAAGGGAAAAGGGATTTTAAAAAGGAGTGGAACAAAACAATATCTTATTTGGGGTCATGGGCCATGGGACATAACACAAATCGGCAATTAATTGTTGAAAGTGGAATGAGAAAAAGAGGTTAATGTAATATGTTTCCCACATAGTCATATGAATTTAATGTAAAACATTAAGAACTTTTAGTATTTTAGCACTGAAATTTCATTTGTATTTATGAGATAACTGTTACATTGATAGTGATTAAAAATCTAGCAAAACTGAAAGTCGGTGTGGTAGCCAGACTCCAAAATCCCTGAAATGATCCCCACTGATAGTACCTGTGTGATGACAAGATGGGAGCAAGGGTGACCAAAAGGTATGGTGAAGGCTTCTATTAAAAACAAAATTGTTACAGTAAAAGACGCATTGCTAACACAGATGGGAGGTTTTGAGTATCTTGAGAGGGGAGTAATGGGGTATATTTTAAAGTAATCTTTTTAAATTTGAAAATTCACCATATCATTCGATCACAACTCATCGGTCAACCATGTATGGTAATTACTGCCAAATGAAACCCTGACGGCACGTCCGTATCCATCCTATTCACCAGGTCTGCGCTGCGCGTCTTCTGGGTCTTCCCCAAAGTCAAAATGACCATGAAGGGAAACATTGTGAATTAGTTCAGGACGTTGAGGCAGCCAGGACGACACAAAAAAAGATGCTCGTGGAAGAGGGCTCCAGAGCTGCTGCAGGAAGTGGCCAGAATGATGGGGCAGGAGTGTTCAAAGTGTGATGAGTATTTTTAAGGGTGATTCATGACAATCGCTTACCGTAATAAATTTAATAAATATTTAAAAAATTAAACATTCCCTCAG
Organism: Hystrix cristata; assembly: GCA_004026905.1. Taxonomy (NCBI): domain Eukaryota; kingdom Metazoa; phylum Chordata; class Mammalia; order Rodentia; family Hystricidae; genus Hystrix; species Hystrix cristata. The sequence continues at coordinate 137,017 of PVJO010002383.1, read as the reverse complement.
TTGTCAGTCGCACCTCACACAGACTCTGCGCCCAGAGCAGATCGCGTGTAATAATGACTGGAGAAGCACCAGCTCTTCCGGGTATCAGAAGCCGTCTGGAGATGGTTGGAAGTACGTGGAGCAAGTGTGGGTCCTGTGCAAACGGAACACCGTTTTCTACAAGCATGTCTGCTGGGGGAATTCTGCACCCCCCGATCCTGTAGACACCAAGGGACGGATGCAATTTCTGAAAGCTATTGCGGGTCTGTGGTGGTCACTTTCTGTCTTGGGTCACTGGATCTGGGGCAATGAGCTCCACTCTGAGAGTAGCCCCCAGAGGAGTTAGGTGGCGAAGAGCTGGGACCGAGGCCACAGCCAGGGAGGAGTAACCCTCTGGTGCGGCCCCGCAGCTCTCCACTGCAGCCCTGGATCAGACAGACGGCTGCCAGGCCACTCCTGTCTCCTGACCTCACCAACCGTAGGACAACCACCACGGGTTTCAGCCATGACGTTTTTCTCTTTGATTCGTACCTAGTAGTTGTGCATATTGTACAGTGTGGTAATTTGGTTCATAAATAAAATGTGCAATGAGGAAAGCAGGGAAATTAGCATTTTCCACTTACGATTTCTTTATGTTTGTAGACTTCAATCTCTTCTAGTTTTTCATAAAATATATAATAAGCTATTGTGAACTATGGTCCAACCACTGTGCTGGAGAACACGGCGCTGATTTCTTTCATGTAACTGTATTTTGGTACCCATCGTGCAACCTCCCTTCTCCTACCTCTCCCAGCCTTCCTGGCTCTGTAATCCTTATTCTATTACCTTCTACTTTGACACCGACTTTTTAGCTGCCATGTATGAGACAACCTGTAACATTCTTCCTAAAGTCACCTGCTTTCATTCTGACAAGTGTCCAAGTTTGGAAGTTTTATGGACATCCAAAGTAAAATGAAAAGTCCCACCATTTGCCTTACATTCTCTTGTTGTGCAGATTTAGGTTTGGGCTCTTGGAGATGAATGATGGGATTTTCAGAGTAAATGACAGAGCTACTAAACTCACTGACATCTCTTCTGTGCAATCCTGCTTTCCTTTCTGGTGCCCACAGGAGGAGAAGCGGTCCCTCCACCCCAGGGTCCTAAGCAAACATCCACACTGGAGGCCAGGTAGCAGCCAGGTGTCCACAGGCCACCACAGTACCAGCCCTGGCCAAGGTCCAGTAACGACCCCTTTGACTGCATCAGCTCCAGGATTTCCCCTGCAGTTTAAAGGGCTGAGAGAAGGTGTCTGAAGGCACAGGCAGGGCTACCGTACTACCCCCCAAGCTCCGAGGAACAGCCACCCACCGAAGACAATCCAGGCAGGGCAACATCCACCTCGTGGGTAGACCTGGACCCTTCTGTGAAACCAGAGTGATCCTGACCTGGGCTGAGACGGTGGGGGACCGTCCTTCCACATCTGCACTTCAAGGCACAGATGCTGAGCTGCCCCTGGGGAGGCAGTGAGGAGAGGGAGGAAGAGCCCAGGACGTAGGGCAGGGTCAGTCTGGGTTTCCTTCAACATAAGCACTCACTGGCTATTGACCTTGGCCAAGGTGTTGAGCTTCTCCAAGCTCGGCTTCTTCTTACAATCACGCCAACTTCCGAGAGCTGTTACGGTTTCACTAGGGTGAGAGTAACACACACTGCCCAGGGCTTGGTGTAATTATAGCATGCCAGCCACGTGTGTGTAAGGAACTTGAAGAGACAAGTCTTGAAACACTTTTCCATGCTGCTACCCACTTCCTGTGTTGCTCCCAGCTTGCGCTCCGCTGATGCCCCTCTCTCTGGGACTTCTCTCACCTGCCTTCAGCATCTGCAGCCAACCTACCCGTCAGTTCCCTCCAGCCCGTCCTGATTTTTCTCTCTCCCCATTGCTCTGCCTCCATCTTTGTATGTCATCTGGATTGAGCCTGCTTGGCCTAGAATTTAATAATTACTGAGGCGTTTGAGTCTGTGTGCTCCTCCTTGCCCTGTTCAAATGTCTTGGAGCTTAAGGATCACATTTTGCATGGAGAGGACTCAGGCTATGTGAGCAATATGAGTTGCTGTCTTTTTATAAACTGGAGCTACAAGCATAGAGGAAATACGTTTATTTCCCAAAGCACCCAAATTCATATAGGGAGCATGTGGGAGACAGCACCAGTGACTTCCCTGAAACGCTGTTGATTTTTTAAAAAATCCAAAAGCAGAGTGGGAGACATGGCTCTTTTCTTCAACTCATAGTAGGTTGTAGATCAGTGACTAAGGAAATTGGGCCCAGGAAGGTTTCAACACCAGAACCTGGTTATTGGGTCAGGTAGGGCTATTCGTGGGGGTTTTGTCCTCCGTCAGTGCCAGGTGGACTTCAGGCAGGGCAGCTTCAAGCATACCAGGAAATCAAGAATGTGTTCTGTGGATACAACATTGGAGGTTTCCATCCTCTGAAATGTATTTGCTGGGACCAAGAAAACGCATTGCCGACCTGCCACAGGTCGAAACACAGATCATGGTTGTGATGGGCCAACACAGACAACTTTTGGAGTTAGGGAAGACATTCGCTGGGAAGGGTGAGGATGTTAGTAAAATCCTGAGCTACAAAATTAAAAAAGATCAGGAAAATATTTAACGATCTTGTAGATCATGCCTTCTGACTTTAGTACATAATTTAAATAGTAAAACAACACACATTTCTTTTTAATTAGAAATCTGGCAAGTTGGGTTCAAAGCACTTTAAAGTTGTATATGTGCTGGTCATCACTCTTTCTCTTCTCCTCCAAAAATAAGACAAAAGGAGAGCCACTTGAGGAAAGTTAAATACTATGCCACATGTTGTCATGGATTGTCCTTTTCTTCTGGAAACATATCTTCACTCTGCAGTCAATGAGATTTATCTTCATAGGTGAAATACTCTGAAATGTCTCGAATTTTAATCATACTACTCTCTTATTCATTTACCAATCATGAATGAGCTTACCTCCAATTTTTCTTCTTTAGAAAAAAGACATATTTAAAAAAAAAGACATATTTGTACATAAGCATCTGATGCACTTGTCCACTTATTTTCTTTGGATAAATTCTTAGACAAGACTTCTGGGTTAAAAAGAACACAGATTTTAAGAGTTTCTGATACATATTCCTGAATGTGTTTCCACTATTTGATCAATTATTGAATAGCTGCAAACATAAAAAATCCACATAGTCAGTTTAAACAGAAAGGAAATTACTCCCGGTTCCTGGGAGCCCGGAATTAGCAGAAGCCTGGACGATCGCATCTAGGCTAAATGCGTAGGAAAGAACCAACCGGGAATCCCACCCACCGAGCCGGGGCTCACAAACAGTCGGTGCCTCCACAGGAAGCTGACGCATCAGGAGGCTGCTGGGGAAAACCCCACGCGCCCCCATGAAAATCTCCCAGGATCATAGACACCTTGTGAGGGCTGCCGGGGTGGCCTCTAGGTGACTTGGGGTTGCGGAGAGCAGCAGTTCAGGGACGATCATCTCACCCTTGCTACCAGGGTACCAGGGTCTGTGCAGGAGTCCAGCGCAAGGCTGTAGCACAGGCAGAGACGGGCTTCGTGGGCGCAGTGTTAGGTGGAAAGCGTGCTGTGGGCTTCGCTTCCTTCCCTCGGATGCCTGGCCAGGGTTGCCGGCAGGAAAGAAACAGTCCCTGTTACGGTTCCTACCTACATGTCCCCCGAGAGCCTCGAGTGCTCCTAAGCGGGGCTTTTGAAAGGTGACTGAGTCATGGGTGCTGCCCGTGCTGATGGGAGGTGGCGGCTGGGCTGGTCATCTCCCTCCCTTGCTGGCCCTTCCACCGTGCCGTTTCCGCACGTGAGCCTGCGGACATGGACTCCTAGAACCGCGAGCCCAAATCCGCCTCCTTTAAGTTGTGGGTGTCGGATGCTGTGTCCCAGTGATGAGAACTCGACTGAGGCGGTGCTGTGGGGTGACTGTGGCTTGGCGCACACCGTCAGGGTGGCCCAGCTCCTTCACTTTCCAGGCTGCTTCTGGGCTGGTGCCATCAGTAAGGAAGGTGGCGGCCGAGGAAACATCCTGTTGCTTGACTTCACACCAGGGGAGGCCTTGCTGCCTCCGCCACATTGTGAGCGGTCCAGTTAAGACTGAGCTGCTGCCTGGGGGCTCACTGGACCCTTCGAGTCACGAGGTTAGACAGACCAGGCCTGGGAGAGGCCACCTCGCGCCACCTTCCTCTGCCCCAACGTGGCTACTTCATGTGCCCATCAAGGAAGATTAGGGCAGTTGGGGAAGTGAGGTGGCAGACATGCACAGAACACTTTTTATTCCTCTGATTACTTGGAGCAGTTCCACGAGCGCTTGTAGTGAAGATTTACTTTGCACACTCTGAGGTTATTCTGGTGTGTGTGTCAATACACCCGTTCTCCAAACCTCCTTGTCATTAATCCTTTGCTTTCAGTTTTCCTGCACTATTGACCATACGGCTAAACCGCCAACCATCTCCCATGAATCAGTATAGACTGGTACTTCTCATTATCCCTCTTTCCAGGCAAAATTACAAGAACAAGAAAGTAGGGGGAAAAGCCTGCTCCAGATGGGCTGATGAAATGCCTCCAAACGGAAACGGTCCTGCTTCTGCTGCCGTCTTCTGTTGTGATGGGGAAAGTGGACTCGTGGTTGTTACCGGCTTTATTACACAGGACGGCCTGTAAACTAGGTCCCCCCCCCTCCTTTTTGTCAGCTAACTGCCCACAACCGTCCACAAGGATTGAGTTTCACATCTGACTTTACGGCCAGGTGGCTCAGACTGCATCCAGTTCCAGCGGCCCGCTCAGGACACCTGTTGACTTCTCGGCTCCTAGTCAAGTATTCAGTCTACCAGGACCCAAAGGGAAGCCGCGCGCTGTTTCTCAAAAGGAGCATCATTGTTCTTGGGCCTGTGACATCGCTTCAGAGCCCGAGCAGCAGAGCCTGCTGTCTTCCGCTGGGGTCTGTGTGGGCTCCGCACAGCGGTCCGCGGGGCTCAGCAGCCTGGCGCCCAGCGGCCATGCTGTCTCTCAGGGTGCACATGCTCCAGGCCCAGGGCCACCCTGACGTCTTCTCTCTCCTGGGCCTTCTTCACAGAGGTGCCCTTTGGGGCTGTGTGATAAATGGATCAAAGCTGCAGAGTAAAGGTAGAATTTACTGCTCTTGAAGCTTAAGAGGCTGCTTTTTTAGCGGGGCGCACTTTGCAGCTTCCTTTCTTGTTCTTTGGAGACGCTGTCCCATTGAGTTCAGGCAATGGGAAGTGCCAGAACTTTGCTGTGGGGTGGGTCTCCGAGCTCCTCTCTCCTGGCCCCTGGTGCTCTGCGTCCCATCCAGAGTCCTGGGGTGCACACTCGGCGTGCTGTTGTGCCAGAGAATGAGGGGAGCAAGGTCCCTGTACAGTCCAGGGAGAAAGAGGTAGAGGACTGGTGGACCCTGAGATCAGACGTGGATGATGCTTTCTAAGGGAGGGCAAATCCCTTCCAGTGAATTACGGCTATTGGGATAGAAAAACATTGTCAGATTGATCGATGTGTACCAGGTACCAGGATCTGTTGATTTGCTTCAATAATGAGATTACTTTAGAAACAGCAGGGGCATTTGGTATCAGCATCTGATTAAGTTCATGATAATCCAACATCATTTTTCAAAGCCTTTGCATAGACTAAACGGGTGAATCCAATTAGGATGCAAGGTGAATCAACCCTCTTGTATCTTTGGGGTTTGGGATGGTGGACCTTTCTCTGTGAGTCCACCTGGGACGGATGTGTGGTGTTGCTTTGGGTTTGCTGTTTTCCGTGAAGCCAGGGAATGAGAGCACAGTTCTAATGTTTCCACTTGGCTCTTCTTTATGTTGCAGCTTAATTTCCAAGCCTGTATTTTTCCACTATGCACCTAGGAATGGAGACACTAACCACAGGTGGGCTGGAAAGACTACTCGGCACCTCATCTTCCTAACTCTTCCCTTGACTGGTGAACCCAGTGGCATCAGTGGCATGCTGAGTCCCCAGGAACGGTGTCAGTGTCTGACAATCCTGAAAGATGCGGGCACTTTCCTTTCCTCATTTAGTAGCTAAATATGCCACCAGCCATGGGCGTCTGACAGGAGGCAAGGGGAGATGTATCGTAGATGTTCATGAGTCCTGACAGGAGCCTTCCCGTACGAGTTCTTGATCTGTGAGCTGACTCAGGTCTGGGAGGGAGACGCTGACCTGACTCTCCACCTTGGAGCTCTAGTTGACACAGCGAGTCAAGTGAGAGGGTTTCCTGGGGCTTGGGGACAATATTCAGTTTAGATGGGGTCACGGTGGGCTGCCAGTCCCTCTCCCACTCTGCACTGGCTGCTAACGAAGAGTCCTTTGTGTCCTACGGCACCAACCTGGCTGCCATCTTGGTCACGCCACTATGGCGGCAGCCGCGCCTCTTACCTTGTTGGTTAGGGCCACCACTCGGCATCTGTAACCCTGAGGTCTCAGATGCAGCGAGACCAGTTTACCAACTGTCTAGCGGCACCTCTCAGCTCTTTTCTTGCATACAGAATATAGTCCATCGAACGTTTCTTCCAGGCTTCGTAAAAGTCCCTCAGCTGCTGCTGTTGGGACGCCCTGTTGAATGGGGTCTCTGCTGAGTCCTCCTGGGGGACTCTGAGAAAGAGTAGCCAAGAGACCTCATGCGATTAAGTCTACTCTATGTCTATTCTACATTATGCCAAAAATGAACCATGTAGATTACTATTGAGTCAATCGGCCCAGCTGCTCAAGACAGCGCACAAAAGCTTCAAAGTGCATTTTGATTAGTAAATGTGACCTTACTTAAAATTATGTCTCTTCCTCCAAGGTCCAGCCCTCTTGCAGTCTGTCTCCACACATTTCCCTGTTTCTAACCAGCTAAGTAGAAAATCTTGCAACTCTTTACCTTGTTTTTGGTGCTGGAGCTTGAACACGCTGAGCACGCCCCTGGGCTGTCTTGAAGACTTTCCCACCTCTCTTGGCGTGTGACCCGCCACCTCATTGGTGGAACGTGTTCTCTCTCCCTGCCTGGCTCGGGACTCTTCAGGTCTGGATACGCTCCGGAGGGAGTTTGAAGACAGTTACTGGCGGCATGATGACGTTTTGGTCATTGACGAACCACGACATGATGCTGGTCTCCAAAAGTGTAATGGAGCTGAAAATCTCTGTCACCTAGTAGTGTCATGGTCACGGTAATAGTACAACGCAAAGCCTTCACTTGCACACTCGTGCTGAGGCTGGCGTCAGGAAACTCGCTGTGCTGCCGGCCATACGAAGACAGCACGTGCAACTATATGCACTGCACAATCTTTCCTAACGGCTAAACGCTGATGTTCCTAGTTTATCTATTGCTACTTACTAAACTTTAATTATTTTAAGATTAATAACATTATTATGTATGATTTACTACATTTTACTTGTTATTTTAGGGTGTATGCCTTCTACCTTATAGAGAACAGAGTTTACCCTGAAGCAGTCTGTGTGTTTCTCCAGCGACTCCGGTGAGTGAGCGAGCCCCGTCCAGTGTTGGGCCAGCACACTCCGTCACATGCCCGTGGCAGCAAAATTCGGGAATGGTGCATTTCTGAAAATATATTGCTGCCATGAAGCAAAGCAGGTCTGCAGTCCAGGGGCACGAGGGGGCTGGCATCTCCTTGTAACTAGCGGCCTGGGAGAGGGTGTTGCCGGGGCTCCAGCAGCCTCGCTCCAGGGGGAGTAACCCTAACCCGAACCTGCAAGATTTCCAGACTGAGACAACTTGGACCCCCGAATGGCCCTTGTCATTTCTCTTCCAGTTCTTATCCTTCCTTCACTTCTGGTCAAGTTGCTGAAGCTTGAGTGTGCCCTGATGAGGCTGCCGATGACTATGACTTACCAGCTTTCCCTCCCTCTCAGGTCCTGCTCCAGTTTTGAGTGACTCCAGAGTTATGACAAGAAAAGAAATTCTTTTTGGGAAGCCAGTGAGCCTTCCTGCCTCCTGGGCTCTTCTGAGTTTTCCAGCGTGAGGAGGAGTCCTGAGTCCCCACCCCACGGAGCTCCCACTGCCCACGATAATAATTCATGCAGACCGCAACCCAGCTGGCCACAGCCTGTGTCCTGCGGTCCCCGCGTGACCACCGACGACAGACCACCAGAGTCCCATCCCTGTGTTCCCAGGGCCTAATCACGAATTCCCCTTTCCCTGATCCTGTTGCTTTCAGCACGTGGCTGGGACCAGACACTTGAGAGGTTCACATCGCATTACAAACAAATAAAGCCGCCTTTGGTAGAGTCTCCAGGGGGGTACTTACTGCAGAGCACCGAGTGGCTGTCAGAGTCATTGTAATGGTGGAGACGGAGACTGTCTGTAACCCAGCTCTCAGGAGTAACGGGCGGCAAAGGATCGCCATGTCTTCACCAGGGTTGATGAACCCCTTCTGCACTGCAGCCGCAGCCTGGAGGTGTCCGTGTCCACAGACGGAGTCCATGTCTTCCCCTGTGGTGGTGTCTTTGACTGGAGCGTCCTGAGTCCCACCAGATCGGCTCCAAAGGCAGAGATGCTCCACCCTCCGCAGAACAGGAAGTCACGGGAGGACGGTTTGGACTTACGGCTGTCTTTTTTCTCGTACAGTTCTGTACATCTTGTTGATAGAGCCTCAGTGTCTTTTTTTTCCTACAGTATGCCTTGTTTATGCAGCACTGTAGTTTTTGCTGATAGTATTGTACAGCACTGTGGTGGACTTATTAGTGTGGTCAACTGGAGCAGGAACGCCCAGCTGGACTGAGTCGGTGTGGTTCTGGGCGCAGAAGATCCACCAGAAGATTGTTGCCAACATAACATAGAGGAGAACGGGAGCGGGAGATGACGGCCAGCTGTTTCCCAGAAGAAGCCCTGTTGCAGCTGGTTCTCCCGGAAGGAGCCTGGTTGTTCTTACTGCAGAAGGAGCTTGGGGCCTTGCTGTCATCGAGGATGGCTGCTGTTCACTTCAGGGGAGCTCTGGTCTTCATCTCTGCTTCGAGCATCATATCCTGGTTCCAGTAAAGATTTCTTCAGCCATTTAGTGCATACACGGATGTACATGGACAGTGCTGCAGGCTCCCAGCCCTTGATTGGATCTTTTGGGTCTGCAGTGCATAGATAGACATTCGGCAGTCTTCCTGCATGTGGCTTATGGGTGACTGCTGTAACTTGTAAATGTCCGCTATTAAATCTGCTTTCTTGCAAACCATTGGCTCTAGAAAGGTAACTAATACAAGCACAGTACTGTAGTTTTTGTTCTGTTATACATTACAGTACTGAACATAAGGGTTATGAAAATAAAAGCAAAGTCATTAAACTGAAGTTTCCTTTTATTTTTTTTTTGTTTCTGAATATTATAATGTACATAAGCACTTTCTCACTTAGGGACCAATTCAGATAATGACCTATCCCAGGACTGAAACTCAGCCATTAAATGTGGACTCTGTACTTCTTCTGATTTTCAGTGACAGGTAATCCCTGATTTTTAGATTGCGTAATCAGGGGCTTTGGGCTTCATTAAAACTATTGATTCTTCCATGGAATACATTTCAAGTCATTTTTATTTTTCATTATTTGGTTTAATCATCACACAGGCGATCTTCAGGGACTGGTTTTTGCCTCACTTGTTTCCTGGTCCTTCCGGGTGCTGCATTTCCACACTGATGGGTTCTGACTCTCAGCATCTGGCAAACGGCCTGTGTACCTGGATGATTTTTATAATGCAGAATAAAATCTAAAGATTTGGTTTTGCTCATCACACATGTTCATGTCATTTGGAAGAAGGAAATTTCGACTTTTGCCGCCTATCTTTTGAAACAGTTGACCTTTTCTCCCCAGATTTCTTTATAGTATGAGCACCAACATCTGATAAATTGCTTATAAAAGAATATGGACAAGAGGCAGTTGCTTCAACAAATAATTATGAGTTAGTAAGACATGCCCGAGAGATGGTTCCCTTCAACTCAATGTGAGGAATACTGATGAAATGCCCACCGTGTGCCCAGGAGCTGCCATAGAACCCACTCCATGGAGGAGCAGCATGTGTAACACCTGAGTGTGTGTGTTTGTGCGTGTGTATGTGTGCCTTCGTGCATGGGTGCGTGCGTGTGTGTGTGTGTGTGTGTGTGTACAAGGCATGGGTGTGTTGGTGCCTGCAGGCTGGGCGTGTTCACCTGTGGCTCAGCTTGACAGGGGATACAGGAAAACCTGCCTGTGGAAGGCGTCTGTGCAGATTTTAGCAAGAACAAAATTTCCCCTTAGTTAACAGAGCCCGGAAGCTGCTGCCCCAGATGTATTCACACGGAGAGGTCATCAGAGCCATTTTCAGAGAGGCAGAGGCACGACTTGTTTGCCTCGACCTAAACTGTTATTATTGTAAGGAGGCGAACTCAAAGTCAAATCACTATTATCTGGTTACCAGCTTACTATGTTAGTGTGCCGAAAATATTTTTAGTACATACTGCTCTAACCATAAATAGTGTCTAAAGACATTAAGGGGTGTTAGAACAATGTTTAGTTATAAGTTGATATATCTGTTTAATCAAGAGATCGAATAATACCCATAACTGCTAAATGAGATAAATACACACACAGGATTACAGTAGTCACCGTAGATTACTGCTCTAAGATTGCGTGATTTTTCTTTCTTTTCTGGAGGGTTGGTCCTTCGCATCCACGATTCTTCTTTTTACTGTAATTTAGTCTTAAATCGAATCATTGTGTATATTAGACATTTAAGATCATCTGTGGACTCCGAGCTGTGAGTCTGGATGCATCAAAAGAAGAATTCTAGGGTACATTTTATGTGCGGAAAATAGTTTCCTAAGTGCCCAGATGTTCCAGGTAATGCTGTAAACTACGAGCACTTCCTACAGGGATGCAAAATTTTACGAGAAGAAACTTTTGAAATTCAGAAAACTCATTGCGGCTTCATTCCTACTAAAACAAGACCTTGAATTCTACCGAAATCGAGTCCGACATGGTTCGGGTCAGAGTCCCTGTCTTCACCTCCCAGCTTTCGGGGACTCCTCTGTCCATTTACAGGACTTCCTTCCTGAGTCACCCAGCGTCCGGCAGTCGAATCCGCATCTCAGAGAAGCAATTCGACGTGTTAAGCAGGGATGAGAACACCATGAAGACTCAATTTCTACGGCGTTGCCAGCTAGCTGATTGAGGGATGGTCTATAAGTGCAAGAATTTACTGCAGAGCAGCAGCGGGCACGGCAGGTACGGATCCTCCCAGCGTGCACAAGTTGCTGGCGTGAAGAGAAACCCGGGTGATGCTCACCTTGCATTTCCCCTCACTCAGAAGGAGGGTGAGCTGCCCATAAAGTCCTCAGTGTAAGCAAAAGAGTGTTTTCCTGGTTGTAAAAATGTGAGACTTTTCACAAAAATAGAAAAGTGCAAACTGCTTGGGAATAATTAGAGTAATCTGATGCACGGAGCCTCACAAGGGAGGAAGAGCTAATTACAATTACAATTCACTGCGCTGAGAAACATATTTATTGTGCTTATTTTTAAGATGTTTACCTCACCTGAAAGAAAAGAAATACCAAAGTGTTTCCATGCAATCAAAACAGAGGCCCTCTTCCTCTACCCACCACATTTGCTGCAATTTGTCAAGTACATGGCAGACAGCATATTAATCCAAATTAACCTTCAGGATCTTGGCGGGTTTAAACTAGCAATGCTGGAGAAGAGACACCCACAGCCATCACTGGCGTCCCCGGCTCCCATCTTATGAGCGTGCACACACAAACACACACACACACACACACACACACACACGGAGGTGTCCAATCATCTGACCCCAGAATTTACCCACAGCTTCCTCAGGAAGGGTGGCAACCGACTTCTGCATGCATTAAAAGATGACGTGTGCCTTGTCTCCTGAAAACTGGACCGAGCCGGAGATCCGCCAGGTCTTCCTCACGTCTCCCAGGAGCACGTCCTGATGTGGACTGTTCACGACCACCAGCAAAATAACATGACTTTAGAGTAGAAGAAAAGAGACAGGTTAATAATGTCCCCAGTATGCAGGTTTGATTTTGAGTTACTAAGATAACATATGAGGCCAAAAAGGAAAAATAAAATCGCCCAAACCACTTCCGCCCTAAACCCCAAGTTCATTTCCTTTTAACTCTATTTAGAACATAACTGCGTTGTAGAGAAGGTACCTGAAATTAGCATGTAAGAAGAAGGAAAAGGAAAGGAAATTAAAAATGAGTTAAAGGAGTAATCGTCACTTTATAAGGACTCTGTGGGCGTGCATCTCTCTCTCTCTCACTTGTGGGACTGGGGATTAGGCAACGTTCTCAGCCCTTTTCAGCATTTATTCATTCATTTATTTTTGAGAGAGGGTCTTGCTAAATTGTCCTGGCGGGACTTGAACGTGTGATCCTCCTGCCTTGGCCTCCCTCAGTGCTGGGATCTCAGGCAGGAAACCTGGCCTGTTGAAGAATTTGTGCACCATTAGTTGAGTGCATGCAGGGGTAGACACGGAGGCGACAGGCTGTCAGCTCCACCTGGAGGGGTGCCCACCTCTTCTCCATTCAGTTTGGAGGACAGCTCAGCGAGAGGACGAGCTGTGTCCTTGACCCCAGCCACCTCCTCTGTCATACGGCCTCCGCACGACCAGCACCTCAGACGCAAACTCGCTCCTGGAGAGGGCAAATCACGGAACATATGTTTAATCTAAAAATGTAGCTTTCAAAAATGCAGTGTTGGGATACGTGAGGACATCTTCTTTGCCAGATCTCCTCCTCGCTCCAGGGCTCATCCGGCGGCACAGAACACACACGTGTCTGCTCACACCTTGGGGCCAGGTGAGACCATTTGCAGGCATCCATCCTCGAAGGTTTTGGAGAAACCAGTGTTGAGACCGATGCCTCATGAAAGTTGTGGACACACTACTATCCAGGTTTCCTCCACGGAGGATTTAAATTTAGAAATCACCAAAGCAACACTTTATTTTAGGGTCTGGGATGAGGTGGGTGGGTGGGGCGGGGCTGGCTTCTCAGGGTACTGGTCCAGCTTGCACCAAGTCCGGATGTGCCACGAGGACGCTTCTTTTTCTCTCCTGGGGCTGGGGCTGGGCCCAGGGTCTCGTGCACAGGAGCTCGGTGTCCTGCCGCAGAGCCGCCCCCAGCCCCTCTCCCTCTTTTATTTGAATTTTAAATTTTGAGGTAGGGGCTTGCTAAACTGCCCAGCCTGGCCTTGAACTTACTTTCCTCCTGCCTCAGAGTACCCGGGATTACAGGTGTGGGCCACCAAACCCAAGACACTTCTAAGATACCTAAGATACCGGGAGCCTATTTAGTATAATATCAGCCAAACATTTTTAGATGATTCTTTGTGGTTTTCTTCATATGCAGTCACAGAGTGTGACAACGGCAGGAGCTGTGCTGGGAGGATCAGTGAGCAAGTGGGAAGCCAGGAGTTCTGTAAGAGTCCTGCGCCTCCCATACCAGCTTTGGGTCAACACGAAACCCCTGTGACTGGGTCAAACTCAAATGGGCAGGCCCCTGTGCCGAGGCGCCACGTTTGCCATGAACGGCGCCATGATGGCCGGACTTGTCAAAGGGACCCTGAGCTGGGGCACGGCACACACCTATAATCCTGGCACTTGGGGAGGCTGAGGCAGGAGGAATGCAAGTTCAAGTTCGGCCTCGGCAATTGAGTAACTTGATAAGACTCTGTCTCAAAAATAAGGAGATACAAGAGGGGCTGGGGATGTAGCTTTGTGCAAAGGCCTGCGGCCCAATCTCCAGTACCGGAAAAGAAGAGAAAACCCACAAACAGCAAAACTGGACACTCAGACTTGACTGTGAACCCAGAGTCTAACCTCCTTCCTAAGGCCATGTAAACAGGCGGTCCTGTCAAGGCACACTCCCTGCATGTCCTCGCAGTGAAAACGGCACAGGGGACAAGAGACAACCTGGAGAGGGCACGGAGTGCCGCGAAACATTACCTGCTGTGCACTGCGGTGGGGCGTGGCCTCTGGCAGCTGCCGGGACCTGTCTGGGCACGTTCCAGCGCTCACCCAGTTAAGGCTGGCAATTAAGCACAGTGTCACAGCGAGGAGACCCTCGCTTCGCTCCATCCTCCTCTCCTCTTTGCAAATGTGATCTTTCCTCACTATGAGATTTGTGCGTGTTGCTGAACGCGCATGCACATGTGTGTGATCTTGACACACGAACACCAAAGCCACAACCTTGTAATTCTATAATATGGAGGCCCTGCCATGGAAGAAAACGGATTGCGCAAAGTCCGAATTCGCCTGCCTCTGCGCGTACAGGAAGTTCCTGCCCGGTTATCTAGGGAACAGATGGGGAGACGTTCCGGGCTTTCAGACACGAGAGACGCTCGCGATCTAGAAAGAGAATCGACAGAAACGAGCAACTAGGAAAGTCTCGCAAGTTTATGACATGCTCTGAAGAGGAAATAAAAGAAAAATCTGTAAAACGCCTCCAAAATACGAGAAGAACTTGGACAAGGAGCCATTGTACATTTCTTGAAGACAACTCTGGGTCTCCTGAAAGGGAAACCCGTTTTGGCAAAGGCCTGTGGGAGACTTGGATTATTGGGGAGCTGGAAATGGAGCGAGAATGGCCAAAGTTGAGAGACCTAATGACTCGCGACATCTTCCCTTAAAAATAAATCCGAAGACGGGGGTGGAACGGCACAGGCTGAAATCGCTCATCCCACTGGCAACCCAGATTTTGCGTTATTAGTGCGGACAAGTAAATTTTATGTGATAGTTTGTTGTATTTAAAGACAGTGTAAAACTCTCATTGCAAACAGTTGTTTACAGTGCGTTTTTTGGCACGGAGCTGTTTTAAAGCTCAATTGTGCATTTTGCAGATAAAGTGGGGAAACTAACTGAAGGCTGTATTGTAAGCGGTGGTTGCCGTGGAAACCCTGGTTTCAAGAGCTGGTTCTCCATTACCACTTAATTTAGGCTTCCTAATTGCATTCCACTAAATCGGTAGCGACAATATCCGCAGAGCGAAACTGCATGCCCAGTCTAGCGCAAACCTCTTTGAAACAGGCTTTTTGAAAGCCAGGAGCTATAAAAACTCAGCATGACGTGCAGCATATGAGAAACCTGTAGTTCAAATGTAGTGCCGCCTGCTTTCTCATCCCTGGTAACTTCAGTGCGCGCCACACCAATCTATTAGTTCAGTCTACCTTAAAGATCATAAAGCCCTGTCATGTGGAAACTCATCTGTCCAGCAACACATCGCTGCAAAATAGATTTAATTGTGCTCCCAACTTGGTATCATGTCCATCTTATTTTACCACACACCAGCAGGTAGTCCGCGCGCAGTTCTACTTCCCTTGAACTGCCCTTGCCCCACAATGCGCGGAGAACAATACTTTCTCAGTTTAAATTATTTGCCACTGTTGGGCTGAGCGGAGAGCGAGACCGCCCATATGTGACCTAAAGAAGAGGCTTGTCAGAACCACTAGACATAAAAGCATTCCAATTATCGACCACACTGCCTTAATAGAGGAGGCACTAATATGATCGTGCGAGCACTGTACTGGCGAGGAGCTCTTTGTCAATGTCAGATTACCACTTGAGCTAAACTCTTGTAAATCAGTCACATTATGCTGCTGGTGGAGAAATAAACACAGACCTATTATGCTCAGGATTGCAGAGGGCTCTCTCCCGGCAGAAGAGCTGCACCCAATGCCCCAGTCCCTGGAGTTTTGTCCTGTTGGTTCCTGGGCCATTGCTACCTCGGGGACGGCGGCGAGACGCGAGTTGCTGTGCTGGGCTGCTGAAGGGGAGGCATCTGTCTGCCTTTGGCCACGGAGCAGAGGTGCAGCCTGGCTGCCCCGCTGGACAAGGGGGCCCGGTAGACATTCTGTGCCACCGTGCAGTGGGAGAGGAAGCTACTGACCCCTGATTGACAAAAAATCCCACAGTTCTCGTGTTCTCTTTCAACAACGAATGCTTTCAAGCCGAATGCCTTACTATCTTGGAGCACAGGACTTGGTGCCAATCCCCAGCGCAGCGCATCGTTTCATCGCCCGGGTCCTGAGGATTTGGCATCTATATTACAGGCAAAGAGACTCTTTCGCTCCTGAGAGACAAGTAAACAACCACGGCGTTTTATCCTCTCCCTGGCATGGGGACATGTTGCTAAAGCAGCCTGGCGGCGCCTGCCAAGCACTCGGCATTGTCTCCCACCTCCCGAGGTTTTGAATGCCCTCGCCCTCCCAACGGCGGCTCTTCTGCAGGGATGAATGGGGCATTTTCCAGGACAAGGCTTTATGAATGAGACAGGCTGTGTATTACAAGGCGAGAGGCTCCTGTGCCTTCCCTAGCTTCAGAAAGCACATGCGAGGGGAGCCTACCTCCCGCTTCAGCCGTCATCTGGAGGAGAGGGGAAATCACATCCCTGACAAGATCTTCCCAGAAGCCTCTCCACCAAGTCCTGGCACAAAGAGAGGCCAGATGATCAGCAGCACCAGGACCAGAGCCCTGGATGAGGCGGGTGCCAGCACCCAGCAGGGCTGTTCCCAGGGCACGGGAGGGGCTCCGCTGTGGGACAAGTTCACGCCCCGGGAAGGCACCACTCCTGCAGGATTCTACGTTATCTTTGTGCTACACGCAGCCACTCCGTGACCCAGATCGTGTGGTCTTGGAGCCTGAGTTTGAGCAAAACGATGAGTTGGGTTTTTAGTTACCCTCCGTCACGCAGACCTCAGCAAATTACTCTTTTTCAATTCCCTAGAGATTCCTAAAGAAGGGCTGGGCTTGGGCTTCTGGGGGTGAAGCTGCCAGCCTGTTTTGGAGGGGCCTGTGCCTAGGCACGGAGCGCTCCCTTTTTTTCTCACAGTGGAGGGAGGAGAGCAAAGGGCTATTTTGTTGAATCACCTGCACATTGCCATCCTCCAAGGAAGGTGGTCCAAGCCAGATCCTGCTCCAGACTGCCAGGCGTTCAGAGCGGCTCCCAGAGGAGCGGGCAGGGAAAAGCCAGGCTGCTCTGTTGGGGCATCAGGTTCCTGCTAATTTCCTCTGACGTGACCTCCTGAAATCGCCTCTGATTTTATCTGCATTCTCCCACTTTGCTATTGCTTATCTCTGATCCACCTCATGAAACTAATAAAATAAAAGACTAATGTTTCCTTTTCATTTCAAAACAATTCATGCTAATTCCTAAGCTTCTTTGATCTCCTCCCTATTCTACTGAAATGGAGCCCCAAATCTTGGGGCTGAAAAATCAAACCTTGTTTTTGGACACAACCCAGGTATCTGCAGCAAGAAGATCGCAGCCACTGCAGAAAATGATTACTGCTGAATTACAAACCAAGGAGAGTTGCATAAATAGTTATGAGGGAAAATTGCAGGATAATGCTGCTGATAGAATCAATAGCATTCTTGATAGTGATATACCCAGGGGTTCTATATATTATCTACCCACTGAAATGTCAATATAATAAAATCTACAGAGGAATTTGTATCAAGATCCATTTTCTGTTAATTCCCGAGTGAATAATAAATCAAATCGGATACCTGGAAGATCTTCTCCAATCGGCTGGTTTGAGGTACTGGTTAAAATGGGCAGCAAGCTGTTTAAACTAATGGATGTGAGAAGCATCTCTCTTGTCTTTAAATTTATATAGCATTTTAGCATATGACCCATGAGGACAAAGAAAAATAGATAATTTATACATTCCATAGGTACTTCTATCTCCTACAGTACTTTGTGTCATTTCTCGTGGAATCCCTGTGCTGAGTAAGGAGTCCGGCACGTAAAGGGCTCCCTGGAAAATGCTTTCAGAATAAGCAATCATACCTCCATCAGGCTTTCTTTATCTTTAGCTCTCATTTTCTCTCCACCTAAAATCTTTCACGTTACTCTGTGAATTTGCAAATGTTGGATAGGAAATATGCATTCTGGTAGGAAAATTAGAGGTGCATTTTAAATGGGAGCCCTTGGTGATGCCAGGATGGTGCTATCCATGAGACGTGCCTAGGCCTGTGGCTGCCTCTGATGTGTCTGAGAATGGCAGTGAGCCTTCCAGCTCACTAGGACATTGCCGATGAACTCAGGAATGTGACACAGAATAAGTTCATATATATATTTACAAAAATAGATTTTGGAGCTCTGTATCATAGCTTACATATTGGATCAATGTTGAGTACAATAGTTTTCCAGAAAAGTAAGCATTTTTCTTCTGTCTCTCTTTTTAAAACAAAACCTTCTGCTACATTTGTTTAGCGGAGGAATTTGGCCTGATTTGAAGCATAAAGCAGCAGATTCGAGGTGTTTTAGGCTCCAGAGGGGAATGGTACCTGGAGTGCTCCTAAGTACCCAGCTCTTTTCCCAGCACGGCATGGGGCTGAGCCTGGGGCCACTGCTGGTGCTTTGCGTGGTGGGTGGTGGGTGGTCCCTAAACTGGACATCATCTCTATGCACAACTAGAACATTGACTCTGCTTTAAGAAATGGGTGTTCAAGAAATCTTACTTCAGTAAGTTTAGATCTGCTACTTTAATTCTTACATCCAAAAAATCCAGTGGAATTTGCTGGGAATGGCCACACACTTGAAGGACTGTGCAAAATGAAAATATGGTCCCTCTCTGAAGATTATTAGGAACCTTAAGAAGGCCACAGCAGGCACAGAACCAAGCTGGGCCCTTGTCACACAGCACCACACCCCTGCAGCTGACTGGGCCAGGGTGCAAGTCTCAGTCCTCAGCCTTGCCAGCCATGTGGTCCCAGCAACTCGTGTCGCTTAGCTCAGTTCCTGGTCCTGACAGTGTGGGTTTCAGCATGCTTATCTTACACCGGTGTGGCTGTGAACACCAAAGGAGAAGGCGCTTGGCACATTTTATATCATTATAAAATGATACAAAATCTTGTGTTGGGATATCCTTATCTTATTATTATTATTTAAACTTTTAATTTTTAATTGATAATCATCATAATTCTACATATCTACGGGATTCAATGTGATAGATATTTCGATACACCTATATAATGCATAATGGTCAGATCAAGGTAAATGGCAGATCCATTGCCTCAGGGACAGTTCTCATTTCTTTTTGTTAGGGACATTAAAAATCCTCTCAAATAGCTGTTTTGAAATATTCAATTAATTTTTGTTAACCACAGTTATCCTATTGTGCCATCAAACATTGGCAATATTTTCTCCTATGCGACTGAACCCATGTAGCCATTAACCATCCTATAACTATTTTTTTCTTTTTTCTTTTGTATTGGGGATTGAACTCAGGGCCTTTTGCTTGCTGGGCAAGCACTCTAACTACTAAGCTAAGTCCCCAGCCTCCCATAACTATTTTTTAATTGTTGGATTATGATCAGGTTTGGGAATGGGTAATCTGTTGCTGCATTAAAATGTTGTGTTTACTTTTCTTTCTCCCATCATGGAATGAAATGACTCAGCTCCTCTCTCAGCCCCCTGGGCTTCAGTTGTCAGGAATACAGCATCTTGATTCAGACTGTGTATAGGCTGCTTTCGTGTCGTTGGGACAAAATACGTGACACCCACAGTTAAAAGGAAGAGTGTTTTATTTTGGCTTGTGGTTTCAGTTCGTGGTCAGATGGCTGCGAGGCAGAACAGTGTAACAGAAGGGCACGACAGAGGAAAAAGCACACAAGCAGTGGCAGCAATGAAGTCAAGAGAGAAAGGAGGAGCCAAGGACAGGGCTACACCCTCTGGGTCACATCCTAGTGACCATCTCTGAGCAGGCCCCCTCTTAGCAGAACAGTCAGCTATGTTACCCCATGACCCAGTCGCCTTTCGGACATGTGAGATATTTGGGAGGACACTGTAGACCTGTGACACGAACAACATCACCTTCTACCCATTGCCTTACTCTCTGCTCCCATCAGTCATTAGGGACAAGGTGATCTGTCACCAAGAATGTACTGTACTGAATTCATGGTGTCCCGGGCATGGGGCACAGTGTGGCTGTGAGCTGCTTCTCTGAGGCCTGCTGGTGTAGCCATGATGGACTCTCCTGAAGCTCTCATTGCACAAGGACGTGGGAAATGTTTGGAAGTCACAGCTCCTGGTCCCACCAGAGAGGAGAAGTTTCAGGTAGGAATGGAGCCACCTTGGAAAGCAGCCACATCCCTGGACTGTTGCTTCCTTTGCCTCTGCAGGAAGGGGCCTGGTCCAGCCCTCCTTCATGACGCCCGATGCACTGGGGACTCGGGAGGCTCTCTTGAAGGCTGGACGGCCCATTGGTGGTAGCTTAACTCAGTCTAGGAAGCAGCTCCGCAGACGGATCCACAGAATATTGTGTGTGCGGAGGCTGGGTCCTGAGACCACAGAACATCTTCAAAATGCTGGGTGTCACCTCGAAATGATGTGGGCAAAAAGCACCACAAACAGATTCAAAGGACAGACCTTGACCAGCTGTCCCATGAGCGGCTATGCCGCGAGTAAGGTGGAGCCACCAAAACTGGAGGAAAAAAATATGGCAAACTGATGTCAGCATGAACAGAGCATCAGCAGGCAGCTCAGAGAGGAGAGGAAGAAAGCATCTCAACCTCCTTCGTACAAAAGAAGATATGCAAGAAGAGGAAAGACAAGAAGAAGAAGAGGAGGACGAGGTGGAGAAGGAGGAGGAGGAGGTGAAGATGGAAAAGAGGAAAAGGTACCTTGGACATCAGGTTGGCAAAAGACTTCTCTTTGTCAGGATAGTTTGGAGGCGAGGGTGTGGGAGACAGGTCCTGTCAGATATTGCCAGGGAAGATGTACAATGCTACAGTCACTATGGAAGGAAATTAAGCAGCGTGCAGAAAAATTATGTATGAGTGTACCCTTTGACCCAGAAATCTCACTTTTAGAATCTATCCCACACCACCAAAGACACAGTCAGGCACATGCACAGAATTAGTCACCAAATCATATTTATATTAGCAAAATACTGAGAATAGCCCAGGAGTGTCTGTTAATAGGGGACTGTGGAAGTAGACCATAGAGCATGCACACAAAGAAATTCTGTACCGCCGATGATAACAACAACAACAAAAGGAAGAAAGGAGAAAGATTCCCACACACAAATATCGTGCGTTCCCCACTTTATACTCAGGATGCAAACAGGAAAATGCAGAACAGAGAGAGTCAATATAAATATTTACCTATTTGCTTATATTTCCAAGAAGGAACCCTGGAAAGTAACTGAAGATAAATATAAACCATTCCCTGGAGGAGAGGACACCGGGGCGCCGTGACTCTCAGAGTCACAGCCATGTTTTGTGGAGCCAAGAAGTAAACAACCTACATTTCAGAATACACTGAAACGAATAAACTGACTTTATATCAACTTGATGACCTGACGACAGTGAGAAAATAATTATTTCACATGACATTAGGCTTGCTTAGCAAGCACAAGGCCCTGAGTTCCATCTTCAGCACCACAAAACAAAGCAAAACAAAACAAACAAACAAAAAAACAATCAATGACTTTAGAATACATTATGTAATTTACGCTTCCATAGCAGGGATATTTGGTAGGGACAGAGCTGTGACCTAGTGTGAACCCACACGCAGTAATCTTGTTAGTAGCAATATTGGGGATATTAATTTACGATCATTTGACATACTTTGTAGGATTAAGTATTGGATAAGTGGGAGCCCATCTTTCAGCCTACGAGAAAACAAGCATGAGTGTAAAATTGGAAAGTGGCAAGGCAAGCCCCTGTCTGGACCCAAAGGTAGCTCTGTGGCGAGGATGACTCCTGCCTCCTGTTCCTAGATGCCGCTCTGTAAATGTGTTTCCCACCGTCCCAGCTCTGGGACAGCAAGCATCCAAATGAGCCAGATATCTTGGCACCTGAGGAACCAGGAAGCCATCGGTGATGAGTGGGCTCGTGGTAGGATGCTATACTGGACCATGTCTAGGGTGCCATCGGCCACAGATAGAGCAATCTGAGTCTCCAGAAATGAGCACTAATTAATTGAAATGCACGACATACGTGAAGATGTAAACTGGATAACAAAAGGGAAAGTTTAAAAACAACAATGAAAGGAAAGAAAGTCCCACCCTCAGCGATTTATTGGAGGCCACCGAAGGTAAAGCAGACTTCCCACAATTCGCTGGGTGTTGGCAGCTGGAGAAAAGAACCCAGCATTCCCTGCCTCTGCGTGCAAGCGGAACAGGCCCAGTGGGCGAAGAGAAATGTTTCACAGGAGAAATGGAGAACTGGCTGAATTTGGAGGTCAATATTTTTTAAGACACCTTGACTAGCAGGACTCAAGAGAAACTCACACGTGGGGGATAAATTACAGCATAAACGGAACTTCGTGGTTGAGGGACCAGGCCGTGACTGTGTTCCCAGCTATGGCCGCAGAAGCCCTGCTGTCCTCTCACACAGTGACCTTGGGACCAGCCAGCAGGGACAGAGTGCACTTCTGTTTCCCCCAGAGGCCATTTTGTGACTCTCTGGGACTGACAGGACGGGCCGGAGGTGGTGGGGAGTGGTTCTCCAGGCTGGGCCTTGGGAGACTGATGGCTCCTGCCTTTGGACTTCGAGTGCTCCATCCTGGAAGTTCTTCTTCCTGTTGCCTCTACGACTGCCTGGAGACCACGAGGCCATGAGGAAGCCCACGGTGGCCAGGACAGCCACAGGCTGGAGCCCTGGGAGCCAGGTGTGTGAGTGAACTCTTGTCGGACTTGCTGGCCCATCCACTGGCTGACTGCTGCAGAATGAATGACCCCAGCCAAAGCCATGCGGTGGATCAGGAGAAACCAGCTCTGGCCAAGCTGCCCCCAGGCAATTGCGTGCAAAGGAAATAGTTATTGTTCTAAGCCATTCTGTTTGGGGGCCGTTTCTAATGTGGTAGCAACAGTATCATTAGGAAGTCATTGTTTCCTGACTGGTGGGCAGGCCTAGGTCAGGAGGGCACAGGTCAGAATGACATTCGTGGGGACTTCCTCAGAGGGACGAGCGGTCGTCACCCCGAAGGTCACAGAGGGTAGAAGAACCAGACTGTTGGGCTCTCTTGAGACGATGCAATAGTATACGATTTTATGCACAAAACATTTTTGTAGAAAAAGCAAGACACAGAGATTCAGAGAATCTGTGATTCTTCAGAATTAGCCTCGAATTTATGGAAACATACTGAAGTAGGGGCAACAGTGGAAGGAACGAGTAGATGAGCTCAGAGAGATTTTGCAGAGCAGCTGACCTGGCGTCCGGAAGTCAATGACCTGGATGAAAACTGAACAAGGACAGCTCTGGATCAAGAGGCTTTGGAGGCAGCCGTATCGTCTGGGTCTGTAGTCACACAGGCCGAGTGGCCAGGGACAAACCAAGACATTCGGGGAAATTTGAATATGGGATGAACACTCCATGACACCAGCAATTATTTTTAAGTTTTAGAGTGTGGTAGTGGTGGGTTAGATATGTAATGACATGCTTGTTTTTATTTTTTAGAGACATATATGCTAAAGACATAGATGTGCAATGACAGGAGGGTTGGAATTTATTTTAAAACTTTTTACCAACTCTGAGGAAAAGAAGGAAGGAGGAGAAAAAAGAATAAATGATGTCAAAGTCTTGATCATATTAGATTGTAGTGAGGAGATACAGGGACTCATTGCATCTCTCTCGACTTCTACGTTTGAAAATTTTCACAATAATGCCAAGAGTTTAGCCAATATCAGAATTTATGTAACTTTCATATTCCAGCTTCAGCCACGTTGAATTTGTTCTAAGCTAAATGCAGGTCTTCTCATCACTGCTGGAAGAAGCTGCTTCTCCCCCGGCTGTCTGAGTGGACTCTTGGCTGCAGGCCGAGCCCGCCTCCCACGCACACTGTGGTGGAAGCTCGGGGGTCTGCTCCTGTCGCTCGGCCCTTGCTCCTGCTGGCTTTGTGGCATCTATGGTGCCTGTTACTATTTCACTGTTTAGTAAGCTGTGAGTGCTGGTTGGACACTGATGTGGTCTGAACAAAGAACGAGTGTTGATATGACAGTTCATGAGTTCTTACTCTGCCAGTCTTCTCACTGTCGTACCTGACACATGAAAACACAGAAATTGCACGTAGGGAGGGACACCGTGCAGTCTCTCTACACACGTGGCATCCTGTAAAGCTGAGATCTGGTTGAATGCAGCAGCCCCCTCTAATGTGTGTCATTTCTCCAGGGGGAAAACCCTCAAACTCCTTCCCTGCAGCTGGCTGAATGGTGCAGCACACTGTGATGCAGGGTTGCTCTGCCGTGTGCAGGGTGCCCTGTCCATGCGACTCAGAACGTGGGGATCAGTACTCGCCAACCTGCCTCCGCCCAGACTCTGGGCACCACTGGTGGATTTTCAGCTTCTGTAAGATCGACATTTTGAGATTGCACATATGAGTAAGAGCACATGGTGCTGTGTTTTTTTGTGCCTGGTTTATCTCACTTAGCTTAACGATTTCCAGTTCTGCCCATGTTGCTGCACATGGTGGTGTTCCATTCTTCTCATGGCTGTATAGTATTCCACTGTGCACATGCACCACATTGTATTTGTCCCCCCCACCTGCTGGTGGATGCTCACGCTGTTGGCATTTCTCAACCAGTGTGAAGGGTGCCGCAATGAGCCTGCTGCTCCTAACGACTGGATCAAAGCATGAATGTGTTCTGTGCGGCCTCTGGAATCCAGGGCCCTGGTTCAAGCTGACTCAGCCTCAGCCAGTGATGTGACTTCTGACAGCCGGTTTCATCTCTTTGTCCATGTCCTCACTCATAAAGTGAAGATGAAGCCGGCAGCTCCTGCTTGCACACCTGTGTCCAGAGAGCATCATCCACAATAGGTGGAGGCAGCCCGAGGGCAGCCCGAGGGTCCCCTGGTGTGGGAATGGATGTACACCACCAGGTGGTGTGTCTGTATGATGGAATATTATTCAGCCTGGATAAGGCAGGGAATTCTAATGTACACTGGGTGACATGGATGAGCCTCAACCATACTGTGCTGGTGAGATCCTCCAGACACAAAATCATCTGACTCCATCTGTGTGAGATACTTAGAGTGATCGAAACCATAGCGAGGAAAGTACAAGGGCAGTCGTCAAGGGCTGTGGCAGAGGAGCAAGGAGTTGGCATTTCATGGAGACAGAGCCTCATGTCGGGAAGAAGAAGCAATCTGGAGGGAGGTGGGAGTGGTGGTGGCATGATAGTGTGGATGCGCTTTGTGTCATTGAACTGTACGTTTAAAAATGGATCAAATGTCAAATTTTATGTAAAGTCCATTTTAATACCATTAAAAAAATTAAAATCTGGAAAAATCCATGTAGCAGCTCCTATGGAGGTGATTATAGGAAGCATTTGCCATAGCTGAGGAAATTCAGCTATCTCGCATGCACCAGGAGGGCTGTGGGGGACAGCAGTTAGCATGCTCAGCATGGCTTCCTGCCCACCGCCCCGAGGCAGGCAGGAGCCTGCCGCTCACACGCTGTCAGGCGGGGTCTGGGTGGGGCCGTGCTCAGGCTCACTGTAGAAACGAAGGTGACTGATCCATCTCCTCTTCTCTCTCTGTCCCCATCACCGCACCCCACGCAGGCATCAGCCACCTCACAAACCGGTTCCCGACCTCTCTCGCCAGCTGGAGCTGGGATCCAGGGACCCAGCCCTGGGATTTTCACTCTTCTGTGTCGGGGGCTGTTGATGTCCAAGCGGCCCTGGGAGATGCGTTTGCAGGTCTGTGGTGGCATGCTGGAGAGGGGCTGTTTACAGGAAGGACGCAGATGATGAGATTCTTTATTAAAAACTGTGCCAAATACATACAGCACAAAGTTTTCCAGGACAGCCATTTCGAGCACCATTTCAGCACAGTGGAATGGAGCGCGGCCACATGGCAGAACCGTCACGACCATCCATCTCTACAACTTTGTCATCCTCCCCGGCCGAAGCGCTGTGTATCTTGAACACTAACTCTTCCTTCTCTCCTTGGCCCAGCCCCTGGCAACCACCACTCCGCTTCCTCTGTGAATTCACCTGTCCCAGGTGTCTCCAGCTGGCTACAACAGAAGCACTTTAGACGGGGGCTAAAGTGACACGAGTGTACTTCTCATCATTTGGGAGGCTGGAAGCTTGAGACCACGGTCCAGCAGGGTTGGGAGGTGCTGCAGACGATGCTCCCTGGTTTGCAAATGGCTCTCTTTGTGCCACGTCCTCGGGGGCAGAGAATAGGGGGTAAGGAAGCACGTTCTCAGGTGCCTTCTCGGACAGGTGCTCGTTCCGTCAGGAGGGCTCCACTGTCACAGCTTCGTCACCTCCTGAAGGCCACATTTCCTAGTACTATCACATGAGGGATTAGGATTTCCGGGTCTGACTTTCAGGAGGACACAAGCGTTCTGTACATAATGCCGTGTCAGGGGCACAGCACAGCCTTCTCTAACCAGCGTATCTCACTCAGTACAGTATCTTCAAGGGTCATCCACACAGAAACAGCGGCCAGCATTCTTCTTGCTTCTGGGATACTGAGTAACATCTGGATTCTTGACCTGGTGGTAGGTGGGAGGGTTGGGGACCAAGATGGGGCGAGGTCAGGATCTCTTTGGGAACAGGGGCTTTCAAAGCACAGTATGGGATTAGTTGCCTATTCTGCTACTTTCTGAAGTCAGGCCAAACTTTGCCTTTAGAAACTATGGAGTCCATGAGCCCAGGAAGGGAACGGAGGCGGAAGGGGCCTTGGACGTAGTGGAGATGCCGGGCCGCTGTAGGAGGAGTCTGTCCAATGGCCCCAGACCATGCTGACGTCACCGCACAGCCTGCACTCGCTTTTTCACTATGTGCCGAGTTTTTTGACATCCAATTGGCTGGCGTGAATTCCGAGATGATTTTGGGCTGTGAGAGCAAATATTTACTGGGTTATTAGCCAAATGAAAGGAACACAAACATGACCTTCCAGGGCCAAGCACATTGTCTAGAGTGTGACTTGAGGGAGCATAAACCCTTCCAGGAGGAAACCTGACTCGTTTGGGTACCAGTCCAAAACTGAAACCCTGCGGGGATTTTTCTGACTCTCTCTCCATTGCTAATATTCAAGAAAAACAATGATGTGTGTGGAACCCAGTGAGATTAGACTAAAACCCAAAATAAATAAGGATTTTGATATCGGCCTGTCCTGACTCATGTCTTGCATGTTTTAAATTCTCTTGGCCCCGTAAACACATTACAGCTAATTATGGCTGAAGCTGAGACGGCTGGGGACTGAGTAATCGTGGATCGCAAGGTGTGGAAGCCGAGCTCGGTTTCTCCGTGTTGGCTGGGGGACAGTGCTACTCAAGGCCAGCAGCTCCAGGAGGTGGCTCAGTAGTTGGCAGCCAAATACAGGGGAGGAGAGAAGAGAAATAGGAATCAATCATCAATCTTCGTGTTGCTGTGACCCGCTGGGGTTTTGGTTTTCCTGTATTTTGTCCATTTATTGTAACAGCTGGAGGGGTGAGCTCAGCTGACCTCATGGTATTCTGTAGCACTCATATTTAGTGACAGCTCAACTCTTGGAAGCTTCACAAAAGTGGAGCGATTAAAACCGTAGCCAGAGATTTGAGAATTCTCTGACATCACAGAGAAGAAAGCAAAGCATGTCTGCTTTGATCTTCCGTGCGGCATGCCTGTGATTAGTCATCATTTTTTGAAAACTGAAGCAGTGCAGAGAGGAGCAGTGGGGACAGCAGGCAGACGGGGCCTCTGGCGTGGCGAGGTCTGGCCTTCTGATCCCGCGGACGCAGGCTCTCGCACCCCCGCCCGAGGCCTACCACACTCTTCAGAGTGTAACAGTGCTTTCTTTGCTTTTAAATTGAGAAGGAAAAAACGATGCACGTTTAAGTCAGAGAAAAACATTTCTGCGTATAATATTATTTGTTTCATACCGATGTAGTTGGAAAACACTATGTTAAATCTCATTTTTATGGAGGAAGGGGCCATGGAAGGCAGGAGTCTGGGCTCCCTGAAAGCCACTAGAGCTACTGTCACATGGTTCTTAGTCTCCCTCCTGGGTGCCACTGGTGGGGATAGGATGGTCTCCCCTGGCCATGTATCTTTCACTTTCTCTGATTCCCTGTGGGACATTTGCGGGGAGCAGGAAGGGTTTGGACTTTGAGATCCAGTTGTCATGAAACTATTTGAGCTTTGTTCCTTTTGAAGCCAGAATTGCCAGTGAATCATTGAATCATTGAACACATATATAAACAGAAGTTTGTAAGATTGAATATACACAAACATATGTTTGTAAAATTTTTCGTGCTATTTTCATTGTTTTCTGTGCTTAGAGAATGCTGTCACTAGTAGACCCACACACTTTGAGAAGAAGTTTTTAATCAGCATGTCAACTCCATTTGCCTATCTATTTATTGATGCAGGGAATGCATATGGGTCAAGTATCCTGCATAAGGGTCTTGTAATCGGGTTAGAAGGCTAAGAACCAGTTTTCATACTTGTGGATTTAAAATCTAGCAACAGCACATAACATTTTTATGTGGCCAAATAACTTTTTGAAATGTCTCTCAAAAATTTCAAATGTCAGTCACAAATTTCTCTGCAAACTAAAAGACAATTTCTGATGAGTTTTCAGGCGTTTAGTTTTGAATTCACATTATCAACTTGGTATCTCTGCTGTGTTAGAGATACTCTGGAGACAGCTGAAAGGGACGATATTAAAATAGATTAGGTGATTGTACTCAGCGCCTATAAAAAGCTATAATCTAAGGGCCTAGAAAGTTTATTTCTATAACTACTAAAATGTAAATGGACATTGAAATGTAGCATTAGTATTTTTAGAGAAACACGGCTTTTATCACATATAAACAAACAAGTAATCCAAGATTGTCAAAGAAGTTGTTAGAAGTATAAAATGACTAATTAAAATAAGAAATACCGGTCTTATTACCCAGCAATGGTCTGGAACTGAATTGAATGCTGTTTGATTTAGGAATTATAGCAATTCATATCTTAAGGGCTCTGGAGTCTTCATCAAACCATGGAAAATATGGAACATTAACTCTGGAGACTGTACATGGAGATGCTAAGCAAGGGAGTATTCTAACGAGTGGGAATTCAGAGAGGGGGAGCCCTGCTCTTCTTTCTGCATTTTATTTTTGATCTGCTTAGTTTGGGATAAGCTTTGTTCCACACCCTGCCCTGCAGCCACGTCTGCTGAAGCAGTAGCGAAGTCTCCTCATTTAGAAAAATCACCTGTTCCATAGGCACATTTCCTTGGTCCTCCTGACTGGAGTTTTGACCAGAGTTTTGAAAGTGGGTGAGTGATTAGAAACATAAAAAGCTGGACAAGAGCACAGCATACCAGCCAGACCCCACCTTTGCAAATTAGAAATATTCAGTCACAAATTTTACTACAAAACAAAGGTGGATTAGGAGAAATTCTTTATCTGTAATCAATAAGAATATAAAATGTGTTTCTTCTTTAGAGATTTATATTGAGTCTTGCAGTGTTTCCTCCTTTCTCTCTGTTAGCCCCTGTCTTGACTATGCTTCTGGGCCCAATTTCAGTCTTTTTTATTTTAATTTTTTTCTTGAATATTTTTTCATGAAAATACTACTTTACTGTTAGGGTAGCTCCTTTTCTTATTCTTTTTGGAAAGATAAAGAATATCGAGGGATGACTGAACCTTCAGTTTTAAGTGGATATTATAAAAAGTTCTGCAAATTTTTGGATTTGAATTAACACTGGGCGGGCTTTTGCCCTGGATCTGCCATTGTATCCGACAAGACAAGCTAAGGAATGACAATAAGGGTTATAGCATATATTTGCACAGTTGACGTTTTTAGGTATCTTCTTTCTCTCACGGTTGCTGCTTGGAAAAGAAGATTTTCTACTTTCTTCTTTTCATTTTTACTTCCTTTTTGCTCACTTCTTTCTTCCCTTCCCTTTACACATACGTTAATGGGTGAATATTTTCATTTGTAAAATTCTTATTTACCTTAAGAAAATTATCACTCTTTCTCTCCTTTCTGAAATGTCAGGATTTTGGTTTGTTGCTAAACTGATCTTTAAGAAAGCATGCCCTTACCTATGAGAGGCTCTCTCACGGGATAAGTGTGGCTTGTATTGCCAGTGTAGCTCCCAAATCATGATAATGGGATATATTTATAGTTATGCCAGTGACTGATCTACAAAATAAATCAGTTTTGGAAAACAGAATAAATAAATCGGTCTGCTAGAAAGAGGTCCAAGAAATTTGTCCTTGAAGACTGTGGATAATGATTACTATAGGAAATGCTTCTCTATTTGTCTTTGACGTAAGATTTATTAATCAAATCCACTTACCCAACGTTTACTGCGTGCCTGCTGTGTGACGATGGGTCCAGATGAGACACTGCGGCACACCGTTCCAGGAGTCAGCGCGTGCCATACCGCTGATGTGAGCTCGCTGCATGTTACACTTGGTCTTGTAGAAAGGGCGCTTTGGAGAGCAGCAGGGCACAGCACTGTGCGTAAGGTGAGGTCAAGAAGAGTGAGAATGAAGGCGCTAAGGGCCTGATGTGGGTCGAAAGGCGACAGTCCAGGCTCTTGGTCGTCGTTCTCCGTCCCTAACAATGGCGCAGGATTTGCTGCCCAGATATCCAGTCCATTTTTTACTTAAGAAAACCCAGAGGCACACGATCAACTTACACTGGGCAGAGAAAGAGCTCATCCCACTTGGTTAACGATTTCTATGAGGTTACACTCACGGCGAGGATTCTTGGAAATTTTATCTTTGATTTTCAAATTTAGCAGCTAATACATTAAAAAGAGCGAAACCTCTCTCCTTGCACAAATCTTTTTAGTCGAGCCACAGGTGAAGTTTTGTATTTTAAATTCTCATATTCTTTCAAAATACAGTGTATGCCACAATGTTTCTTACACATGCAATTGCATTAGTGATGAAACACGAGCAGGTGAGTGTGATATGGTTGCAGCTGTGAGGAAGTTCAGACTGTGGTGTCCAGCAGCCCGCAGTGGTCTCTGGCTCCCTCACTCCCCGACTGGGCAGTACGAGAGCGCTGATGACCTTTCTGTGTCTGCGTATGACGTGTTGACGAGGGAGCTCATGAGTACAGTTATCTGAGGTTCATACGTGGAAAGCAAGTGCTGAATAAATGCTTCTTGGTGTTTTAAATGTACAGATAAATTTAAATCCCAAATGAATGTAGTTGAAGTCAATCTCGCAAGGACACTTCCCCTTGAAAAAAGGAGAATGCGCTGCCCATACAGAAAAGCAAATGGATTGCCAGTAGCAAAGGATCCTTGAATGGAGACTGCAGAGAACAATAGCTTGTCAGAACCTGCTCTCCTCTCCTGGTTGCTTTCTCATCATGTTGTTACTTCATGATACTCTGAGATTCTGTTCCTTGCAAGAATCCTTTCCGTGTTTTCCAGGTTTCCATCACTGGGACAAAATATCTGAGATAATCAATTTAAAAGAAGAGAAGGTTCACTTTGACTCATGGTTTCTGGGGCTTCGGTGCATGGCAAGTCGGTCTGTTCTGGGCCTGGTGAGGCAGAACACCAGAGCGGAACATCATGGTGGAACACTGTGGGGGAATATTACGGTGGGGTGGAGGTCCTCACTGCCTGGCAGCTGGGAAGTAAAAGCGAGAAAGGAGGAGTTGGGGTCCCAAGGTCCTCTTGAAGGACACTCCTGCCCTAGTGCCCTAACTCCCTCCCACTAGACTGCATCTCCTAAAGGTCTTGCCACCTCTAATGGCGTCTCAGGCTAGGAACCTCTAGCATAGGGGCTTTGGGGTACCAGAACTTAACATTTTCAGTCCTGATTTTAAATGCTTACCGACTTTCAAGACAGAATGACCCTCATGGACCAAAAGGTATGACGAGAACACTGTAGAGCCAAAGGACACAAGCCTCAGATGGGGAAGCAGGTGGGGGGGCCCTGCTTACTGGTGAGAGCCTGCTGTGGACACCCTGCTTCTCACCATGCTCATATTTAGCCTGTGGAGATGGCGATGGAGTCACCATGTGCTCTGTGGGACCAGCCAGGGTCCAGGCTGAGCTCTCCAGGTGCCAGCTCAGAAATCTGCATAGTCGGGTACTTGACGTGGACCTTAGTGCTTGCCTGGTCACAGGACGATTGCCTGGTGTCACACACCTAGTGCTGGGGGCCACTGGGAAGGGAAGGGTCTGCGTGTGCTGAGTGGAGTTCACAGTGTCCCCGCGTTCCCGGGGCTTAGTGAAGCACTAGTGCTCATACCGGCTGGATCTCCATTTGCTTTTTCAATATTAGGGAATAAATACTATTTTGTTCTTTATCTGATGAATTTCATGAATGACAGGGTTTTTCCTCTTAGTGATGTTTCTACCACATGCATAATTCATTCTCTTTTATGAGAATTAAACATTTTCAGTTATGTGTTGTATGATTACAAATTATATTTCATCAGACCTGTCCAGCTAAAGAGACCCAGCATCATAGTGTGTCCTTTATAGACCCCGCAGGAAAACAGCAAAGTGTCTAGGGTCAGGGTTATACTTCCCACTATTCTTTTTCCAAAGTTTCAAGAAATGTGACCAAAACCTCAGAGTTCATGCTGTCTGTTGCTCTGTGTGACAACACGGATGTCATAGGGACAGGGATTCCAGCACCCGCAATTAGGCTGCAGGCCCCTGTAAATCGAGTGTGTGCTGCCTCACAGAAATCTCCAGGAGGCCGACACATGCCTGGTAGTTTTCATTTGCACTTCCTGAAAAACGAAATGCTGTGGCAGCTTTGGTGCCCAAAGCAAAACTAACAAACAAAACCAAACATCAGTATTATAAGAACACAGTCAGGTGTCATAGTGTAGACACCTTGCCAGAAATGTGCGTTAAAATGATGGTTTCCAAGGTACTGATTCCCTGTAAACTCAGTGGTTGAAATGGGCACATGATACTGATGGGCTCGGTAATAATTATTTCAAGATTGGAAAAGAAGAAGCCAATGTTATAGTTACTTGTATGGTAATAAGTGAACTAAAGCCTACCTATAGACAACACAGAGACACAGAAGTACATTAAAAGATTTTCAGATTTGGAGAAAGGAAATCCAGTGTAATAGAAAGTCGCAGACTCTTCAGTTGACAGCAAGAATTCCCCTCCATTTTCTAAGTGGGACCATAATCACATCACATCCAATTATCCAACTGGTTAATAAAAACAAATTCCTATGAAACTGCATATTGTTTAAGTGATCTAAATTAACTCCAGGTTCCCTACCTGAGCTCCATGATTCCGGGGACCTGCCCTGCTCAGGCCTGTGGTTCACGCCTGGCCAAGGCGGGCAGTTGCTTTGGTGACTCGCTGTCTCAGTCTGTTTTCTACTGCTGGAACAGAGTACAACAGGCTGGGTAATTATAAAGAGGAGAAGTCCATGTGTCTTGTGTTTTTGGAGGGCCAGACGTCCAAGAGCTTTGCACTAGCATCTGGTGAGTGCCTCTGTGCTGGGACACCCTGTGGCCGAAGGTAGAGGGGGAGGAGAGGACAGAATGAGAAGGAGAGCTAGGGTAGAGCTTGCTGCAGTCACTCCCACTATGACTTTGATCCACCCTGACTAGTTGCTACCTCCCAACACTGATGCACTGGGGGTGATGTTTCCAAGGCATGAAGTTTGGGGGCGAGTCCAACGAACCTGTTCTGGGCCCCACCTCCTCCAAAAGGAAGCAAAAGCAATCTGGTGAGGTCACCATTTACAAGGGATAAGAAAAATATAGTGAATATTAAAGCTAAAAATGTTAATCCCCCTCACTCTTTTGTGAGTGTCTTTATGAGGCATGATAAAAAAAAAATACAGAGAATACTGCTGCTCAGTGCCATTCCAACAGAAAGGTGGGGTTGTAAAAATATTGCGGTGTGTCCTCATCCACCTTATTCAATGGATCTGGCACTACATGGTTTCTGGGTCTTCCCCAAGATCAAAATGACCATGAAAGGGAAACGTTTTGAATCAAGTCAGGACATGGAGGCTGCCATGACAGCACAACTGGAGACGCCCAGGAAAGAAGACTCCAGAGCTGCTTCAGAAAGTGGCAAGACTGATAGGATAAGTGTTCCAACAAGAGGAAGTGTTTGGAGGGGGATTCGTGGCAATGCGTCTTTTGCTGTAATAAATTAAAAAAATCAAACATTCACCATGAGGTCCAATCACACTGGCTAAGTAATCCCCGGCGGCTTGTACTCCTCGTACCTTCCCGTGTCAGGTTGCAAGATCAGAGGTTTCCAAGCTTGAAGACTGAATTTCTAGCTGTTCTGAGAACCGGTATGTGATTGACTATGAAGCGGAATTTGTGTCCACAGCCTGGGCTCAAAACCCAGGGCTGAAGGCCTCTCACTGGGCCTTGCTGTGGCCATCACTTCCCTCCCTACTCTGTGCTATATAGGGAAGCCGCCAAAAATGTGTTTTTGTTTATTGGTAAGGGGTCTTGTTGGAATTAAATTACTTAGGAATGTGTCTATTGCAATTAAAACAAGCATAATGTTTATATTAACATTTTAAACTTTGGTTAGTCCGGGAGCATCAGTTTACGTGCGTGTAAACAGGCAAAAATGAATATGTTAAATTATCCCATATTAAGATTGTAGCTTTCTAGGAAAACATTAGTGCGGTTAAGTAGATCCCCAGTACCAGCTGCAGGACAGCATAAGCATTACTGTTAGGATTTCGTTCCTGGATGCCTTAAATAGTAGGTTAAAAAAAAAAAAAAACTTACTCCATGTAGCTTTTCCCGTTCGAAATTTTAGCAAACATGTTCACTACAGGTTGCTTAAGATCGATTGTGAAGAAACCAGATGAAGAAATGATTGCAGGAAAATAAAGTTAAATATTTGAATTGAAATTCAGTGACGGGTTCTCACAAGCCCAGTCTTCACGTGAGTCACTTCTTTCTTTTCCCTGAGACTTTTCTACTCCTAGAGCCCCACAGGTGCCTCCTCTCTCCTGCCTCTTGCTCATGTTTTTGTCTGTTTTGTTTTGGGGTGCTGGAAATTGAACCCAGGGCCTTTCCCATGCTAGACAAGTGCTCTGCCCCTGAGCTACCCCAGCCTGCCTACTCACGTCTGGTCCACTCGGCATACTGTGCTGGGCTGGAGAAGAAGGCCCGAGCATGCGCCTCCCCCTGCTGTCTACCCCCTTCCCAAACCTTGGTTTGCCTTTTGGAATCTCTCTGCCCCGCAGTGGGCAAGAACCGAGGGATCTGAAACACAATTTTAATATTTTCTTTCAGATTTTTAGCATGAGTGGGCGCTGCCTTTCTCTCGACACTTGGTTTCCCCTTCATTTTCCCGTGGAGTTCGTAGCTCCCACACTCAGAAGGCCATCGGCCAAGCTGGGAGAAGGACCCTGACCTTCTCAAGGTGCCGCAGGGTCCGTGTCACGTCGACTCCGGCACTGCTGACTGCAGGCTTACTGTGGGGAAGATACCAGGTGCTATGCTCTTGGGGGAGCATGGGGGGGAAAGGACAGTTCCAGCCCTCGAGAAGGCTGGTTTTGGTGCGGAAAGCTGCAGACAGGCAGACCACCGTGTAGGACGGAGCGAGACTGGAAGAGGTTGGAGTGCCAGAGTCACAGGGGAGGGTGCTAAACTGGTCCCCGTGGAAGGGTGGAGGAAAGTCGCCAGAGCTGGTGACGTTTCTGAGGGGCCCTGAGCCGTGGTTGGGACTCTGTGATTAGAGAGCAGAGGTTGGGGGTCAGGAAAGACCACAAGGGCACAACGACCAGGAGCAGAAACAAGAGAGTGATAAAGTGCTGATTTTAGAGTGGTGAAGGAGGCACTAATAATGGGTGCACCTGTATGTGTGTGTGGACACATGTATGTATATGCGGGCACATTTGTGCGGGCGCATGAGTGCTGGCGGGGAGCAAGGAAGAGACTGAGAAAGGAGACTCGTTTGGTTGTGGGAACGATTGTGATGGGTGGAAGTGACGACCGTAGTGAGAAAGCCACCGAAATGTTTTCTAAACATTGTACTTTCTAGAAATGAATCTCTGTTGTTTCTAATCCACCAGGCCACCGGTGGTCTGTTACTCCCTCCTCTCCAGAGAAGAACCCCTGCTGATATTCCAAGGTGTTCTTCCTCATCTGACCTCTAGGAATTTAAGAAAAATAATAGGATGTTATGTAGATATTCTGGGTGACATTTTGTCTTACTTGCTATGTCGTATCCCAGCCTGCATACAAGTTTTCCCGTCTTGTGAGGTGGCCCGTCAATGCTGATGTGATAGAACCATGACTTTGGGGAGCGGATTGCTTCCTGTCTCAGCCTTGTTTCCGTGAGACACCACCGTTCAACTGCACTGCACTCCCCTGCCCCACTAGGAATCCCGTCCTCTGACTAGAACCCTGTGCCTCCTGGCCACACCCAGGAGGACGTCAGACCCCCAGGTGCAGCGTCCCTCCCTGCACCGCGCAGTCCCGGCAGTTAGGTGCTGGCTGAGGAGCGACCACACTGCCCACTGCCCTCCAGGTGCTCTTGGTGGCTCGGGACACACATGTGCTTCTTTCACCTGCCACAGTCTTTGTGACCAAAGCCACACTGCTGAGGACTGTGACTGTGAGAAGGAGCCTGTCACCCTCTGGGGGACCCTCTGTCTCCGCCTGCCACATGGGCACACCCAGCACTGCAGTCTGGGCTTTCCTCACACTGCGTCATGGTTACCAGTTAGGATGGTGTTCTCCCCTTCAGGTGTTAAAACTCGGTTCGGGTCACTGTGGCTCCTCAGATCTTTCGCTCTCTTTAACTTCAGTTTCCCCCCTCGCCCACCTCCTTGGAGCTTTCCCTACCTTGTATTAGGAACGTGGAAGACACCTAGAGAGTCATTTATCTTTCCGTGTATCCCCGTCAGTGTTTTTTCCTACCTCAGAAAACGCCATACTAAATATCAAAGTTCCAGAATATACAGAAGGCAAAGCAGGTACCACATTTTCAGAAGCTAAATGGTGAATAGCTAAAAACCTGTGTTACGCTTTTAACAAATCCCAAACATCCCGTTCCATTCAATAAGAATATAATAGTTTAATTTCAATAATTATGCCAATTACTCTCATTTTGCACACCATTAAAAACCTTTTAAAATGTGGTCATAAAAGTGAAATGTTTATTGAAAAAATTTGGAAAAACACACGAATAATATGAGGGAGAAAAATAGCCCGTAGAATAGCGCAGAGGGAGGCGTTCTGCAGGAGCCGGATCGTGCAGGCTGTCCGCCGGCTTCCTGACTTATCGGCGGGACAGTTTTAGGCAAGTTAATCTCTTTGCTTTGGTTTCCTCATCGTTAATACAGATCGAGATAGTGCCCATCGTGTGAATTTTTCTGCTGATGGGGTAAAATAAGTCTCGTGAAGGTTTCATCTCATTTTCTTGGCCTCTTCTAAGCTTAGCTGTAGTTTTTCTTTCTTCCAACTTTTACTCGTGCGTGTTACACGGCCTGTGCATACCTAGGTGTTTACACACTAGGGTCATGTTGCAGCTAATGTGCTGTGCCCTGCTTTTTAACTTAACATTTTCTTGTCAGCATTTCCCTGAGCTGTTCTGTAGACTTTGAACACACGGATTTTCATGGCCGAAGAGCATTCTGTTCTATGGATTTACTATAATTTACTTAACTAAATCCCTATTGTTGGTTAATTAGGCAGTTGCAATTTTTCACTATTATAAATAGCATTACAATGAACAGCCTTGCATACAATCCTTTGTTTGCTTCTGGGATAATTTCTTTGGGATAAATTCCAAGAAGTATAATGATTAGGTCAAAGGAGAGGAACATGAGTAAGAATCTTGCTCCTTGTGAGGGATCTGCTCTCCAGAAAGTTCGCCCTGATTGGCATTCTGGGCGGCATCTCACCTTGGCCTTTGATGGATGAGGTATCAGAGCTTATTCTGAGGACCCGGCATCTTAGTAACAGGAGAGCCCACTGCACTGGCCACGGGTTCACTTTTGCTGTAAGAATGAATTTTGGTGATGGTAGGAGAATAAACCTTTGGGGCAGGGAATAGTCATGTGACTGTTCCCACAGGATGGAATTAAACTTGAAAGTCTTATTTATTATTATCAGATTTTGCAGTGCTGTGAATGGAACCCTGGGCCTCACCCACGTTAGACGAATGTTTTGCCACTGAATGACACCCACAGCCCAGAAAGTCTGAGATTTTTTATAGATAAGGAAGGTTGGAGTATTTCATTTTCGAATGCTCCCTACTCATTGAGTAGCTCTGTATCTTCTCTCTCTTCCCCCTTTTCGCCACCTTTAAATTAATTGTCTTCTAAAAAAAAAAGAAAAGTTACATGTTGCCCCCAACATTTATTTTATAGATGAATATTATACTTATTTAAAATACTCATAGAAATAATGCTTTTTTTGTTGATAATCTCTAGTACACATCTGCCCAAGCATGGTGTGGGACTTTCACCTCCCTTCTGACCCCAGGAATGACGCTATGTCTCCAGGAGTGGAGGGCTAGCCATGGCTTTTTGGAAATTGAACATACAAATAAAAACGTTCTTTTCTTACCCATCTAAAATAAAGCCAAGGGGTCACAGGGTCATGAATGATTGTTCCAGGAGCTACCCTATAGGCCTGCCCAGCTAAACAGCAGGTCTTAGCCTTAAAACTGTTTTTTTTTTTTTTTCCCCCTTTAGCGGCCATTGAAAAAACTGCCAGCTAGGACCTAAAGACTAGGTTTATGCAGTAATGTCCAAGGCTGGCCAATCAGAGCCTGCCAGCCCCTCAAGCACAGAAGATCCCTTTGGACTTTCTTTCTTAATAACTCGCATGGATTTTTCTGCTCCAACAAAACCCTCAGTCTTTCCTTTGTTCTCCAGGGACACTGGAGGTCACCCCCACCTGCGCATGTGTCCCATATTGCAATTCTATTGTTTATTCCAAGAATATTAGATACTCTTCTCTACATTTTTGTTTGACCTTGACAACTTCTGTACCAAGTCGGCCTTGTAATCTCACTTCAAGCCTGTGCACCAACTCTGGGTGCCTGCTGCTGGGTGGGGGATTAAGGTCAGCTTTGGGCCCAGAAGCTGGGGGCTGCCTTAGCTGGAGTAACTGTGTCAGGAATGTTGACAATGCCCTAACTTGTATTTTTGAGTCCTTTTACCACTTGCTCTTTTCTCAGGAAGGTGAAGATGGTAAATTACAGCCGTCATTGTAATGGTGCGCTTTGAATGAGCATGTGTGTGTGTGTGAATGTGTGCACTATGGTTTCTCTCTGTGTGTTTGAGAACATGTATGCTGACGGGGGAAGGGAGAGCTGTACCTCCTTCTCGTGGAGGAGGATGCAGGGTCAGTAGCATCTAGGCAGGGTACTGAGCAGGGTGAAACACAGTCCTTCGGTCTGCCTGTGTGTGAGATGGCAGTTAACCTGCTTGTCTGAGAAATGAGAAGTGGTTTCTCCGTACTGTGAAGAGCTGATCAGAGCCAGGCCCGGCTGGAGTGAAAAGCGTCTGGGACAGCCATGAGGGCGCTGGGCCAGACTGGACTCGCACAGACAGCGAGTCACTCTGCAAGGTGAAAGCCCGTGAAACTTTCAACCTGTAGCCCAGAGAGGGAGAAGAGAAGAAGACCAGGCTTATGTAAACAGGGCTCGGGAAGAGTTTGGTTTGACAGGAGGATGGTTTTAAATCTGATTGAACTGGTTTTCCTCATATGTTCTCAGCTTGGTTTTGGTCAGAAGTTTGAATTTTCTCGGTCTACATCTTCTTATTTATGTATTTATTTTGTTTGTTTCAATTACTTGTTTGTTTTCACGGCTCTGGGGACTGAGCCCACAAAAGCAAGGCAAGTGCTCTATCACTCGCTAGTATTGCCAGCCCCAGGACTTTTGTTTTTATACAAAGGCCCTCGTAAAATACCATCGGCTTTCCAACAGGGGTTAATTTCAACCCGGATCTTTGCAGATGGGCGTGGTGTCCTAGCCGAGTGCACAGTCACCGTTTTGCAGAGGGACGACTAGATTAACACTGCAAGTTTCTTCTTTTTTAGTTTTTGGCTGTTTGTTCAGCAAATCCTCTAGAAGACGCAATGTTTTGCCAAACGTATGCTTTGATTGTGATGCAGACTGCGCTTTGATTCAGGGGCTGCTTGGGATAATGGTCCCTGTAAGCACAGAGTGCATCCTCCCTGATGAGAACGCGGCCCAGTGAAGGCTCCAGACTACAATCAGCCACTGAGTCGCTCCAAGCTGGGCCCGGGGACTCTGATTTCCTCTCTCCGTCTTGAATTTGTGTTGTTGGCACATGAATCCTTCTTGATTCTTATCTTTGTCTGTAAATAGCCTAGAAATTGCACATGGAAAAATGGAACAAATCATACTTTCTTTCAAAGGGCAAATTAAACATTCCATAGAATAAGGGAAGAGTTGTTAGCAGAAAAAAAAAATGCAACCTTGCTAGCTCCAGTGTGAAAAAAGAACAGAGTAAATTGGACTCAAACTCAATCTTAAAGAACGTTTTGAGCATTTGCACTTTTTTCTTTAACCACCCTCTTAGCCTTCCTGCCAAATATCAAATCCTAAGTTTTCTGAAGGTTTGAAAATATTCCCATTAATTTTTTCTCTCGTACCCCGGTATTTACCAGGGCTGGAAATGGAAACAGTGAGAGCCAGTACTAAAGGGCACTGTGGAATTCCCGCGCTGGCTGGGCGGGTGGCTCCTGGCACCCTCTCCGGAAGCCGGGTTCCTACCAGGCCGCAGCGGGCTGCTCAGTTACAGACTGTTTTGAAAATTCAGGTACATCTAGAATAAGCAGTTTTTTACTTAAAGAAGTAGAATGAGTTATTTCTTTGACAAATTAATTAATTAATGTGTGGATGAAATCCCGACACTTTCTTCCTGGAAAGGGAGAGGA
Organism: Hystrix cristata; assembly: GCA_004026905.1. Classification (NCBI taxonomy): domain Eukaryota; kingdom Metazoa; phylum Chordata; class Mammalia; order Rodentia; family Hystricidae; genus Hystrix; species Hystrix cristata. Next base: position 96,193 of record PVJO010002383.1, on the reverse strand, counting down.
GATGGCCCTTTTGAGAGAATGTCCCGGAATGCTCTGGAATGAGGGGAGCTGGCTCACCTTCTGTAGGAGATGCAGGTGTGTAGACAATGCTTACTGGAGCAGAGTTCCTGAGAATAGGATTCTGGAAAGCCACAGTTCTAATTCAAGCCACACAGCCTTTAGGGGGCAGCCACAATCTGAGGTCCTCCACTGGTTTGGAGATTCTGATTCATTCACATTCAGTTCAGTTCAGTGGATGACTAGACAAACATCTCTGGCCATTAGAGAAATGCAAATTAAAACAACACTGAGATTCTATTTTTCCCCAGAAAGAAAGGCCATCATCAAGAAATCAAATAATTAACAAACACTGGTGAGGCTGCAGGAGGCGGGGGGGGGCAGGCACACTTCCACACTATTGGTGGGAAGGTAACTAGGGCAAATACTATGGAAATCAGTATGGAGCTTCCTCAAAAACCTAAAACTAAAAATTCCATTCAACCCAGATATTCTCCCTTTAGGTGTCTTCTTGAAGGAGTTAAAGACATCATATCACAGAGACACATGCATAGCTGTGCTTAAAGCAGAAGAGCTCATGATAGCTAAATCTTAGAAGTAGCCTATATGTCTATCAAGAGATGAATGGATAAAGAAAATGTGGTATTTACACACAGTGGTGTACTACTTTGCAATAAAGAAAGGTGCAGGAGTTATTTGTAAGAAAATGTTTGCACCTTGAGACTATAATGTTAAGTGAAACAAATAAGACACTCATTCTTCAATATTGCATAGTTTCTCTTATATGAGAAACCTAAAGTATAAATAAATTAAAGTGTAAAATAAAAAAATAGGTAATAGGAAACAGAGAGATAGATATTTTGCAAATGGGAAGAGGACCAAAAGAGGAAAAGGAAAGAGGTGAGTAGAGGGCATAAAAGAATTGGGATGTGTCATGTGTGTGTACCACCTACCCAAGAATAATATAGTCACTACGATGGCAAACGTGCACACAAAAAATAAACTATATAAATATTTAGTTCATGAAATAAGAAAAAACTCAAATCGGAAATAGGGACAGAAAGTGGACTTGAAGTGGAAGGATGGAGTAGGCTGGGAAGGAGCTACAAAGGAGGGAGGCTAAGCCTGGACCACATTCTCATGTTGGCTGGTGGCCCACGAGGTGATTAGAATCCAGATCCCTCCCCGCACCATTCTGTTTCCATTCCCACCAGCCAGCGTGCCACCAGCTCGGTCCCATATTGCTCATTTTATCTTGGCCTAGAATTTTAAACCCTTTCCCTCTCCTGGTCCACCTTTAAAACTTCTAATAGCAGCAGTACTCAAGTTTCCACCTTTCCTGTCCTCTGTCTCCCCTCTGGGCCCACATCTCTTCAGCTTCTTGGCTGTTATGGTTTGTTTCTAGATGTCCCCCTAAAGTCTCAAGCAGTCATAGTTTGGTCCGGATCTAGAGTGCTTGATTACTAAATTAAATCCACTGATTGGTTTGGCACAGTTCTGCTGGGATTGAGGATGTGATGCTAAGATTAAGGGTACTAGAATTAAGAGTGGGAGTGCTACCCTCCCTAAGGGCAGGTAGCCTGCACAAGATAGAAGGAGCAGAAAGAGGCTTGTGGGTCCTCCTTGATTGTCTTGCCACCTTCTGCCTCTCTGCCTTGGATCCAGCCAATTATGGACTGAAACCTCTACAAACTGTGAGCCAAATAAACCTTCCCTCCCTTAACTTTAGGTGTCAAATATTTTGTTCCAGCAATGAGAAAAGTAACTAAGACATTGGCTCTGATCTTCTAAGCAGGGGACTTCACCCTGCTGCCCTTTCTGTCCATTTCATTCCTCTTCGGGCCAGATGCCACCATCTGGAGCCACAGCCCCATCCCTTTCCACCTAAGAACACTCTCTATGTCCAGCCCCCTGAACCCCACTTCATCCTCTGGGCACCAGGAGTCCAGTGCCACACCTGACCCATGCCTTTATCCACTTTTGCTTTCCTATGCTTATTTTTCAACGTATTTTCTCTCAAGGTTAATGAAAGTATATTTAACCCACTTTAGGAATATTAAAGCCTGTTTTAGAAAATTTAGGAAAACAAAATGTCTTAGTTATTTTTCTCTTTGTTGAGTCACAATACCTGACACACACAAATTAAAGGAAGAGAGGTTTATTTTGGTTCCCAGTTTGTGGAGGTTTCAGTCTATAGTTGGCTAGCTGCAAGGTAGGCATCAGGTCAGAGAGGCTGGCAGAGGAGAAATAGCTTGTGGCAGGGCAGCAGGAAGCAGCAAGGGATCAAGGAAGGAGGAGGGAGATAGAGTCTTCCAGCTCACACTTTGAGTGTTCACCTCCTCCAACCAGGCTTCACCTCCCAACATCACACTTAGCTATAAACTCATCAATGGACTCATCTAGTATCACTCCCCCATCATTCAATCACCTCCCAAAAGCCCCACCTATAAGCATACGAGGCTTCGAGGGGAAATCTAGATAGAAACCATAACACAAATTATGCAACAGCACAAAAAAAATTGTCATAGTTTTTCCTATATGGTACTTTGGCAGTTTCTCTTCTTTTACCTAAAAATCAAAATCATAATTCTATGGAAGATAAACCTCAGTTACACATGCTGTTTGTTTGATTTTAAAATTCATGCTTTTTTGTAGTATGTAGAAAATGCAGAAAAGTCCAAAGGGAAGAGATAGCTATCATTTCTCTTTGGATCTCAGCGTACTTTCTTAGGATATTTTCTTTTTCTCTTTTTCCACAAACTTCTAAGGAGTATACCCTGTGCACTAATTTTGGAGAAAACGTGGCATGGGAACATTCTCAGATTTCACATGGAGGACAATGTGGCAGGAGAGTTCAGCACGGATAACAGCTACTCTAGCTTTTTCGCAGTCTTTACCAATTAAAAAAAAAAGTATCCTGTAAGGTACAGGTAAGCCCTTCAAAGATGCAATAAATCTTGAGTCAAGTTTTTGGCACTAAAAGCGCTCCCTGCATCATTTTATTTACAGAGTTCATGGGGAAAAAAGCCTTTTAATAGTTCTTCTGGAGTCTCAGGTGTGTGATAAGCTTAACCAGACGGGCACGCTGTCGTTTACGAGATGGAGAGCGAGCAGAGTTCGGTGGCGAAAAGCAGGAAGCCAGGCGCCAGGCTCAGTGTTGCAGCTTGCTCCAGGTAACTTACTGGTTGGTGCTAGAGCGAAGTCTTTTCTCAGGGAGAGGCTGGGAAGACCAGTAAGAGTAGCTGCTGCTAGTCAGATACCCGTTCAGAGGCCGGAGGCCTCCCAAATCCGCACCTCCTCTCGTACGTTATTTGCTTCCCATTTGTGCCTTCACGGCACATGGACTTGAGTCTATCATAGCGCCTGTCCCATGTGCACACTGTATGTTTGTTTAAATATTTACATCCTCCCACCCCTTACCAATACTGTGAGCCTGTAGGCTTACTAACCTTAAAGATATTTTTAAAAAACCTTCGTATCATCAGGACCCAGCCTGGAACGAGAAGATGGTCAATACAAATGCACATCAGAGGTGTACTGAAAAAACTTTTCTAATGGAAGCACAGTTCCGTATGTATTTCCCCTTCGTTGTACCGTTTGGGCCTCACTTCCTAGGGAGGTTTATTGTAACTTCGTTGGAAGATATAACCAGAAGAAATCAAAACAGCAGAACCGTGCATCAGTGGAGTGTGGTGCTGTAACGTGCTTGTCTCATACCCACGTGCATCGAGTCACTCATTCAAAAACTACTCTGCTGAGTGAATGAGATGCTGGGGAACTTCCAAAGGTAATAACAGAGTAAGGAATAAAGAGCAGTGGAGATGGTGCTTGCTAGTATGATGTGTTCGTCTTCTGCAAACGAGCAAGCTCATTCCCGGAAGGCTGCAGGGTTAAGGGGGACACAGAGTTTGAAGCAGAACCGAGGCTCCGGGGGAGCATGCAGGACCGAGGTCCAGAAGCACAGTGACAGGCGAGGTGCCGGCCAAGGACACCTGGCAGAGGAGGGGTGCTGACGTGCACCCTTCGTGAGGGGGCGGGAGGACCGAGGGGATTCCAGGACAGAGACCTGTAGTGGTTGGTGGCGAGGACAGCGCAGACTGGCACTGGAAGGGAGCGAGGTGCTCAGGGTGACCGGGCAGAGGTCGGAGAAGGCGAGTGCAGCTCTGAGTGTGCGCCTCGCTGTCCGGGAGCCGGAGGGGCTGCTGTCACAGGAGCTCCCGACCGCCTCACGCCCCCGTTGTCCCTGTTGTCTTGCTTGCTTAGCTCCAAGGTCAGATGGGCCAGAATACTTCAGTGGCACCATCCTGGCTGCCTCTATGTCCTGAACCAAAACGTTTCCCTTTCGTGGTCATTTTGGCTTTGGGGAAGTGCCAGAAGTCGCACAGCACCAGTTGAGGCGAACACGCGCCTTCATGGTTTTACGAAGCTGCTTTTCTTTTGGATGGCCCTTAGCAGCAGCGTTCACTGTATTTGTGATCACACCTCATAAAGAGCCTCAGGAGGCAGGACTTCCGGAGCCGCTTCGGGGAGTGTCAAGAAGGACGGCTAAGTGTGTCTGAAGGGAGGGGAGCACTCTGAGGAGGCTTCATGGCAATGCCTCTTTAGTGTAGTAAATTTAAAATAAATATAAAAATTCCCTGTATTTTTCAATCATCTCTTGTAGAGCTGAAGAGATCATAGAGGCCATCAAGGCAATCCAAAAAGAAGGTACACTGGTCTGAGTTTTAAAAATTTGCAATTCGGTTAACATACCCATTTTCTCTGCAGAGGAAATATAAAACACCAGTTAAACAGTTTTTTTTTAATATAAGGAAATAGTATACAAATTCAGTCATTTAAAGTGATTTATTTTGGAGGTATTTAGCATGTTAGGTAGAAACTTGACTTTTTCAATGAGAAGGAGTATAGGAAGATAAGGATTTTATTAAGAGAATAAAAATACGCATTATCACAAAATTTCAGTTAGTGTAATAAAAGGAATTTAGAGAAAGTACGTATTATAGATGTAGACGTAGATGTAGTGAGGGCTTGTGTTGGAGAATCTCACGTGTTGTGTGTTTGAGGCAGGCGTTAAGCACAGAAGTCAGTGTGCTGTCAAAATCCTGCACCCTTTAAAGGCTTTCTGCCACGAATGCAGTTTCTGTGTGTTGTCAGTTAGTGCGCATGGTAGACATTTGGTAAATATTTAGTGCAGTCGCTGACACGCGCGCTGTGTCTTTTTCCCCTTCCGCCGCACAGATGCTGAAGTGGGAATTTCGGACATGCGCAGGTTGTAAGTACGTGGAATTTCGATCTCCAATGAGAGCTTAACTCTACAGCCTTACTCGGCCGGAAAGACTCTGCAGGGGCAACCATTTCCCATTTGTATCAACAACATTCCTGTAGTTGGGGTAATAGAAAGAACACAAATTACCCCGACCGGAGTTAAAAATAAAGCAATCACATTTGAATGAGGACTTTACTTAAAATCATGGACTCATTGACTTTAGAGTGTCTTTTATCTTTTGCAAGAGACAAATTTAGCCTGTTATGAATAAAATCCCTTAATATTTGCATTTTCTGACTGGCACATGTACATCACCTCAATGGAAATTCAGAAGACAACCACACATAGGAAAGAATAAGAAGAAAAAAAAAAAAGAGAGAAAAGAAAAGAAGAGACATAGAATTGAAACATTTGACCAGAAAATTTGAGTTTTTAAACACCAAATAGTAAAATAAGTGAGTCTAAAGTGTTTTATTTTAATGGCATGCTAAGCCCACAATCTCCGTTCACTCTTGATTTCACGAGGTGGGGCGCAGAGCGTGGAGTGTCAGCTGGGGTCTCCTGAGACTTAGCTTTCTCTTACCTTCCGTGGCTGTTGGCACCATTTTGTTTTTCTTTGTTTTTTTTACTTCCTAGAGGTACAGTTTTGGTTGTGCAAATTTACAGGCATTTTGCTAAAATATTCAGGGAGTTAGGTAGCTACCCTAAATATTTAAACAAATACCTGTAAATGTACACAAATTTCAAGTTGCTCAATTAAGAGTAATCGGAATAGTTTGTGGCACATCTGTTTAAGCCTCAAGTTAAAACAATTTGATCCTCTGCATCAAAGGTGCAATATTTCTTTGAAGAATTCCATAAGTTGGTTGAGCATTTTAGATAAATGTTGGATTAATTATGTGGTTCTTAGGAAGCTTCACTCAGGCATGTCTTAGTTGCCTACAGTTTGAAAATAAAAAGCAATTGAACTAAGAAATACAAATATAGTATTGCATGATATTGCCATTTTTATTACAACTCTAAGTCAGTTTTATATAGCAAAACTCCAAGCTTCAATGGAGGAAACCTTTATAGTTTTTAATATGTTTTAACTCAACTGCTTATTAGCTCCAGCTCTTAAAAATATTAATTTGTAAATTTGAAGAGAATGAAATAAAATCATCTATTCATTTGAAAATTGGTGAAACTATTTGAAAGGAAAGCACTTCTAGACAGAATTTCATTTCCTGAGTCCCATTCACATTAATATGAAGTTGTCAAAGCCATTCTCCCTTTTATATATTTTATTCACTCTTAAAACACTGAACAGTATTTTGCTTTCTTAAATTCAAAAGCCGAGTGTTAATTCAGGAGACAGAGCAGCAAAAACGTGCATGTCTTTGTGTTTTCCCCTGGCATATCAATGGCTGGTGTAGACAGGGTGGGGGGGGGACCTATTTCCTGGCAGAGAGGAGCCGACTAATGCTTCACCAGACATCAGCTGGAGACCGGAGTGGGTCTCTGCTGGTTTTGGTCTTCGTTTTAAAACTGAAAGAGAAGTAGAATTTAATAATACATAACATTTGTGGAAAAGTTTCTTTGTGTTCTTACTTTGACACATATAAAATCTCATTAGATTTTTTTCACACAATCCTGTTAAGAACCAATCTGATCCCGGTTTTATAGGTGGACTAACACATTCACAACGGGGCTGCACTTCACGTGTCTCACTGCAGGGCATCTTGGACCACTGGTGGCACATGCATGACTGTCCCATCGGGCAGCAGGGGACAGTTCCATCGGGTGGGACAAGCCGCCGTAGTGCGTGTACCACTGGCTGTTCAAGCCGGCAAAAGCGTGTCAGCCTGGGAAGACAAGTGGAGCGAGCCGGCAGTGGTCACGGCGTTGGCTTTCTGATACTCTCTTGTCTTCTCTTCGTGTCATTGAAATCACCTGTCATCTAGGTGGCTCTCGATGCCCATTGTCATGGAAAGGCATTTTGAACATTATTTGCTATTCGTAAATGATCTGAAAAGTAAAGATGAGTGCAAATCATCTTTCAAAAGAATTAACCCACGTGGACGCCGTCACCCAGCAATAATGACAGGGAGGCTCTCTGGTGAGGCGTCTCGGATTTGTTACGTGTGTGGACGCACTTGCTGACACCCTGGCTGTGGTCGGGAGGAGACCCGCACACCCATCCACGAGCGAACCCCCGCCGCTCTCCTCAGGAGGGTGCTACGTGGAGCTGCCACAGAGCCTGCAGCTGAAAAGAAAATCAGGGTTTGCTTCTGCAGATGTCCATCCTGGTGTGTTTTGTTTTGTTCTCCAAATCGTCACCGGCCCTTGTTTCTTCTTTGCCCGCAGCATTTTAATTTTGCAATGCTGGGTATAGAACCCAGGGCTAGGCACGTGTCTAACATGGCGCTGTGTCTCCAGCCAGTTGCGTTTTAATCCACTTGGCATTTCCCTCTGCGTCAGTTGGTACAGGGATGTCTTGCCAGTCCGTTTTAGTTGCTTCAGAGGTAGACTGCTTAGATCTTGGAGGTACTGCCAAGGGTTTCCCGAGGAAATTACACATTGTCCAAACACAATGTGGCCTTTTTCTCCTCTCTGCTTTCTCTCTCTGTGGCATTTCTTAGGCCTGCTCACCATCTTTTTTCCAGCTGACTGCTTTCTGAGTGCCTGGTGGGATCTTACTTCCTGGAATTGGACAGGGGCATGTGACTTGCTTTAGCCAATGAGATGCAGCTAATGCCAGGTACTCTGGAACCCTTTGGCTCACACACACATGAGCCACACATATAATTTAAAATTTCCAATAGTACATTCAAAATGTAAAGAAACAGGCAAAATTAATTTGAATAATACATTTTCTTTAGCTGATAAGACTTAACATGCGCTCAATTTCAATACAAATCAACATGATATTGACATATTGGACATTCTTTTCCTATTTCCATTATCATTTAGACCCCATGTCTGAAATCAGACACATACTTCACACCTTCCACCATGTCCAGGCTCACCAGCTCCTTTCCGAGTACTCAGTGTGACAAGTGGATACTCCTGGCTATGGTGACCTGCGCTGTGTGAGACGGCTAGGTGCCACTCTGGGCCATAGAAGGAGGATATGGAGGGAACTGCGTGCTGCAGAGGGGGTATAAATGAGCACTGAGCCTTATCCTTCCACACCACCAGCACGTCGCGTGCTGCCACATCGCACAGAACTCAGCTGATTCTGCCTGATACTTTTTCCTCCTTTCTTGAAAATTGAACCACACCCTGTGTATTGTGTCTCGTCTCCCTTTGAATGGAGCACATATTCCATGCCCTCCCACCATCAGGTCTTACTCTGCACCCAGAGTCTTTCCCATTAGTTACAGAGCACTGCTTTTCACTCACAGGCTATAGTTTATGTGACCAATGGTCCCATGGGTGCATATATAGAATGATTTCCATCTGGACGATAGAGCAAGTGATGTTGTGATAATCATCTTTACAGTTAAATCTTAGGGTGCAGAAATGATGATCATGATTTTTTCAGCTACAGACTCCTAGAAGTGAAGTGTCTGGAATAAAGGCACAGCACCGTACGGTGTACAAAGGTCATTTTTGTTTACCTCTCCAGAAACTATCAATAGATACTTCATAGAAGAAGGACGAATGGCCAAAAAATACGTGAAGAAATGCTCAACATCGCTGGCCATTAGAGAAACGCAAACTAAAAGAACACGAGATGCCATCTTACCCCAGAAAGAATGGCCCTCTCAAGCAATCAGAGTGCTGGTGAGGCTTGGGAAAAGGGTAGGAGCCCTTCTGCATTGTTGATGGGATTTAAACTAGCAAAACCAGTATGCAGATTCCTTGAAAGACTAAAACTAGAAATTCCAATTAGACCCAGTTTACTCTGGTCAGCTTGGGTTCGCACTGGAGTAAAGGACTGTAAAGCATCTCTAATTAAGCATGGCACCTCCTCCCGCCTGTTTCTGCATATGAGGCTACGTGTGGAAGGGCCCGCTGACACAGCACAAGACATGCACTGTAAATGGTAAACAAGACACTCTTAAAAGCTGTAGCTAAGAGTCCTGGGTCCAGTACTTCACACCCACTCCCTGAAAAGACAGCCACTTCATTGTTTTTTACAGAAAATACATAACACCCATCTAATATTTCTACAACAATTTTAGAAATATTGATATACTAAGTATAGTATACTAATGTACTGTATTATTATACTATACTAAGTATATTGGTAATATTAGTATAGTATATTAATACTGATATACTAAGTATATCACATAGTTTGTTACACCAACATAGTTTCTGACAATAATATTTACTCTGGAAATAAGAGTTAATTCTCCTTTTCCACACTGCCATTTTGGTCCAGTGTACGCAGCATTAATTCTTTTTAAAGGGTTCTCTTAGTTCTATCTGCATGGTGGTCCCTAATTCTTGTTATCATTCCATGCTTGCAACGTTTGTTGGTCCTTTCTGGAAAAGTATATTGTGAACTACAAGCTTATGCTATTTCTTAGCACTCGTATGTCATTCTTAACACACACAAGATGGTTTGCAATTCATTTGTAATCATTGTTCTTTGCAAAGTACTAGCACGAGGGTTATTATAACAATTGCCATATTGTTCATGAGGAAAGTGAGACCCAGAAAGGTTAAATGACAGACTTAAGGCAGAGCAGGCTGCTGGCCAGAGTCCTTCAACTACAGGGCTCCAGGTGGTATTTTCTTTCTTTGAGTTTTATTATCTTTCATTACATAAACAATTCTTTAAGAATGTGTGACTTGCTTATAATACAAGGTTATAATAATTTTTTAAATTCTTTTTCCTTCTCTTTTCAAATGCATTATTCCAACAACTTGGAAATAGATGAGAAACAGTGAAATCACTCAAGCTTTTTACATGGGACAATTGAGTGGCATCCCTGAAGAATCCAGAATTGTCTCTGGCCTTTCTCCTGAGAGGATGGAAGATGGGGAAGAAAAACCACACACACACAGGTTTAAATAATGGGAGGCAAAGAAGAGACTACCACGAATAAGTGCTACAACTGTAGTCTGTTTCATCCTTCACAGTGATTCCACAGTGTGCTACGGAAAGTCTGTGGCGAGGTTAATTGCAAGGCTTCAAGTTTACTTTGGCCCTCCAAACAAAATTATCAAACTTTTGAAATGACAGGTTATTCGTGGGAAAAGATCTTTCCAGAGTCAAGCAGGGAACAGAACGAAATTACCCTTGGCCAATGTCCTCTAGAAGTATAGACTGGAAGTGTCTTGTGCGTGAACTTCACGGGTAGTTGAGGAATTCTGCATTTGGGACTGTTTCCGAAGATCAATATATTCATAAAGATAATAGGCTTTAACTTGGAAGCTGCTGTCTTCTACTCCTCACTTTCTATTTTGTAGAAACTTTGTCTTATGTGGAATACTATTTGTGTTTCTGCACAATTTGAAAGCTATGCGTTAGGCCTCTCTCCCTCTTTGAATAAGAAAATGTGATTTTAACAGGAATCTTCACAGAATCCGAGGTGAACAAAATCATGGTCCAGCCTGTTTCAGGGCCCTTCGGGAACACAGGCCCTGTTCTTTTTGCCTCCATGTGGATTTTCAGGAAATCTCTGGCCCAAAGAAGTTACCCATGACTGTGCTGCGTCCCAGAGCCAGGTCGGAGCAGGAGGACTCAGCCCACTCCCTGCAGGGTAAGTTTGCTTTCTCAGGCTCTCAGGAATAGGGCTAGGGCAGAGACTCAGCTCTCCTTTCGCCTTTGGGCTCTGTGGGAAGATGTGAGGCCCCCTTGCTTCCCAGGAGGCCACCTTTCCTTTCTCCTTAATCCACACTGCTCCTCCTCCACCGGGAAGAATCAGAGCTAAGACATCGCCCTGCTTCAGACAACCTTAAACTTTAGATTTCAGTGAGAAGTAAAAAAGGGAAATGGATCAAACAAACAAAATATCCTCCAATTTACCCCTTAGCCAGGCGGTCTTGCGGCCTCTCCATCCCTGGCCTTTGTGGCTGGAGGGGGCGGCGGGCCTCTCTACCCAACCAAAAGAGAGATGCCCGGCAGTGACTCGCCCTGCCTCAGCTTGTGTGGGGTGTGGGGGGCTGAGGAAAGAGAATACCTGGGCCTGTTTCCCTTCTCTGGGTTTCTGGGCGCCTTGCTGCCACAGGGCTGCCTGGTATGGTGGCCCCGACCCACTCTGGCTCACTTCTCAGAGTCGGGCTCTGCGCAATTCCTGGTGCTCACGTGAGTCAGGCGATTTAAGAGGTGCTGGGGCCCCAAGAGCTCATCCCGGCCCGCGCCGAGGCTCTTGCTCTCTGGGACAGCAGGGCAGGGCGCCGGGCCACTCCACCTGCCTGACGCCCACGGAGGGCGGGTCCTCCAAATGGTCACACTCCGATGGCTAAGAGACTGAAAGAAAAGAATAGCTCCCCCAACCGCAGTAGGAGTGAGCACTGTTTCAGAAGCAAACAGTTGCCTGTCTAGCAATCAGTCTTCCGGCTCATTTAATTGAATTTCGTGAACTTGGGGCAGAGTGATGGGCGGAGGAGCCGGCTGCCCAAGCTGCAATGATTGGGGGACATCCAGAATCATCCCTTAAAGCCACGTATCTGGCTACATTTATTGGTGTTCTTTTGGCGCGCGCGCGCCCACACACACACACACACACACACGGGAGCGCGCTATTGCATTTCAGGTTAAAAAAACTCAAAACCAGACCTCTTTTTCTGGGTCCGTGCTCTGCAGTTGGCGAGATGTGGGGGAGAAAGAGGAGAGACCATACAGACTTTAAACAAAGTCAAAAAGAGCAATCTTCAGTCATTTATTTCTCTGAAATTGAGAAAAATGCCGTTCTTAGGGGAAAAACCTGTGCGGGTTAAAATGAAAACATTTCTAAAGGCGCTTCTGGCAGGGGACGCCCACACCTAGCGATTTTCGCATCTCGTCCCCATCTGACAAGACCCGCACTAAACTCGGTTTTAAAAGCAAATCCGTCCCGAGGAAAGGCAGGCGCCCCTGACTCGGCGCGCAGGGCTCCCCGCCGGCACTCGCCCTTTCCCGCGGGAGCCCGGCGGTCGCAGGCGCCGAGGGCGGCGGGCCGGCTGTCCACACCCGCCGCGGAAGGTGCGCAGGCGGGCGGCGAGCCCTCCCGGAGCTCGGCCGGAGTCGGGAGAACCGCGCGGGGCTCAGGGCGCGGCCGCCCCCGCGGCGTCCCGGTGCGCCCCAGCCGGGGCCTTTCTGTCACCGGGCAGCGGGCGCAGCGGCCCCTCCCCGCCCCTCACCCGGAGGCCGCCGTCACCCCGCGCCCGCCCCGGCTTTGCCGCCCGGCGGGACGGAGAGGGCGCCGGGCCCTGCGGCGCCTCGCTCGCCCCTCCTCCCTCCGCTCCCCTGGAAGCGCCTCCCCTGCGCGGGCACAGAAAGAGCCGGGTTCCCGGGAGCGGCGCAAAGCCGATCTCCGTCCGGCTCGGCGGCGTACAAAAGGCCGCGCTCAGAGTCTGGGGTCTGGGACCGCGGCGGGCGCTGAAAGGCGATACCGCCCACAGGGCCTGCAGGGACAGCGATTTCAGGCGGCGATAACTTAGAGCAATTCTCTTTATTTTATAAACACCACCAACTCCTCTTAGGAGAGGATGCAAAAATACTTAATGTTTTCCTTTTGCAATTAAAAAAAAGTGGATTCTGCAGCCAGGGCCACGCCTCCAGCAACCGCATTTATTAGCAGGCCTTGCAAATCTGGTCCCAGACTTCCTCCGGAATGGCAAGTGGTTTCATTCCTTTAGTAGAACAGAAAGTTTGGATGGAAAAGAAAGTTTATACTCCAAGGCAGTTTCGGTATAAAATATAGATTCGAAGACATTCACCGTTTGTACTTGGACTACATTTGAAAAATCCAGGTGCTCCCGCACTTTATGTATTTATTTATTTTTATTTTTAATTTTTTGCTCCCGGACTTCAAATCATCCTATGGCTGAGTTAAAGATGTTTTCAGAGCTATACAATAATGCGAATTAAATTTCTGCAAAACACACCAGGTCTTGTTTCCAGGGTGTGCACTGTTCTGTGGTTTCGTCTGAGCCACGGAGGCTTGCAAGGCCAGGTTCCAGGGCGATGGTGACAAGCGGTGGCAAGAGGCCGTCATCGCCGAACTGTTTGCTAGCTTGTGAAGCCCGTGGCAAAGATTTGACTTAGTGCTGGCAGTGTTTCTGTCTCATTTTTATCACATGGCTTCCTATTGAATGATAATCTTAAAAATCAAATGTGTGAAACTTCGCTTATTTTTTTTAAGCCTTCTCAACTTAAGATGCAGGGTGCATATTGCTGAAGTTTGGGATGGCTGGGTTTCGGGGGAGGTGTGTTTTTAATTTTTACTTTTCTGAGTCTGTTAAACTTCTGTGTTCTTGCAGTTCTGCGCTACTAAATCTGCACTTGATCTGGGTCCAAACGTATTTTGATTGTAAATAAAAAACCTTCTTTTATGAGGATGCTCCCTTCGCAGCATGAGTTGTGTAATTTTTATACAGGTCTCAGCAATCAATAAAAAAGCCACGGGAGGAATGATTTATCTTGTTGGTTACAGAGACTGTCACCGAGAGAAATTGTAAAAGATCAATTTACACAACCTGGTGTGAGAATGTTATTGATATAACACGGTTGATCGGCTTCTGGTCGCCTGTGCGCGGCCTGGCTGCGCGGGGAGCCCCGCCCCGCGCTGGTCCAGGAGGTCTTAATAGACTGGCCTCCGGAGTGGACGCCAGCCAATGGCAGCGCGCGGCCCGGCGGCGCGGCCCCCCATTGGCTGCGCGCCCATGGCTGCCTTGGGGACGGGGATCCGGTGATGCCCGGCTTCCCCCTCCTCCTGCTTTTTTCCCCCCTCCAAATTTTTTTTTTTAATTTCCCTCCTACTGTGAGAACTGTTCAGTTGGAGACTCCCTGTCTTAATTACACAGAGCCCCTTTTCACCATAGGTCACAAAACTTGGCTCCCTTGACAGGAAATAAGGAAACCAGCTACCTTCCTGGAAAAAAAAAATCCAACTTCCACTTCTCAAATTAGTGAAATGAAGCTTATCGACGGCTGGGAGCGGAGCCTCTGACAGTTGGCTAATTGCAGCTGGTACATTAACTATGTTTCAACCAGCACTGCTTGGGATGCAAGTAAATAAAAAAATAAAGCGTAGGCCTTTCCCATGAAAAGCTCTTTGAACAATCCGTCCTCCTGTAAATATTGCCGTACAAAGGGAGTCCTACACTTTTCAATATTTTAATTAAGTAGATTTATAAGCAATAAGATTTTAAATAATGACACTGATTTCTTTACCTTTGGGAAAGTCATCCTTTTTTTCCATTTGAGCCCACCTTTCAGATGTTCTCTGCTTGTATTTTCCTATGAAGTGTGCTGTGGAAAGTCTTTCTAGTAAATGAATGTCTGCTTCCAAGTCTGTGAGCATCATTTTGAATTACAGAACTTTGTCAAAGGAAGATAAGCCTTTTGTCAAATGCTTTATTTTCTGATTTGCAGTCTTTTGCTGCTATTATTGAAGGACCATTGTTTACAGTAAAGTTAAAAAAAAACAAAACTGATTCCCTTATTGAAAAACTATTGGACTAAGGCAAGCAGAAAAAAGGCAGATGAGATCTAGAAAACCACAATAGCATTTTCGTGTATTTGGTTTGTTATTTACCCTGCCATATAATGTCAGAATGATGGTTGTAATGTGACCCAAATCACAGGAATTTACAAAAAATGAAAGAAGACTTTAAATTTTAACTTTAGTAATATTCTTTCATGTCATTCCACATTTCCTTGTGTTTATGTGTGTGTGTGTGTGTGTGTGTGTGTGTGTGTGTGCATGCTAAGTGTTTTATATTTGTAGCCTGTCTTTCTTTGCTTTTTTTTTTTTTAATTTCTTTGGAACACACACACGTACACCACACATATTTTACTTGGAAAATGAGTGAATCCAGGCTTTCTGAACACCTATTTAAAAGGTAAGAATCAACTAGTTCTGTGCATGCTATTAGATCAAATTTTAATTGCTAAATGTCCAATTAGTATTTATTTGCTCTTGTTTACAGAAGACTGAATAAATGTGATTTGGCTTTCATATTCCTGTATATTAAAATTCCCTAATAGCTCTCATTGTCTTTTCATTAGCTAAAATTAGGCCTCAAATCTCTTACTACATTCATTAAAAACTGAGCATAAACAAAAGACTGCTCACGAACTATGCCTTTCTTTCACTTCTCACAGCGAAAGATGTGAGCTTTCTCACAGCGTGTAGATGTTCCTATGTTAATGTCAGTGATGCCTGCAATCTGGCATCAGATGACTTCGTGCCTGTTTCTTCTTCAGGCCCTTAACTGGATCCGCACTTGAGGTAGAGCATAGCTGGTCAGCGTCCCCTCCAGATCCAGAAAATAACTCCATAAGCTCTTCACATCTGGACAAGGCAAGTGTGCTCACATCTTCCACCCATGTCTTTCTCTCTCTCTTTAAAACGCAGTATCTGTCTCTGCCAGTCTCCAACGGCTGCAGGCCCAGGGAAGATCCAGCACCGGCTGTTTTCTGATGCCCTAGTCCTTCCACCTCCACCCTCCTCACCAGATCAGCCCCTCCCCAGCATCCTACGGATCCAAGCTAAAATGCAATTTCCTGCTTTTGATAAGTAGATGCCATCCAGCCAGAACAAAACAGAACACTCTGATACAGTCGCTGGCTGGCCAAGGCGAAGGCAACTCCCACTCTTCACGTCGCGCCTCATTTAAGCCAAGCAGGAAACGCAACTTCTGCTTTCGTTCCTGCATTTTCCACCAGACTCTCCAGAAACACACCGACAGGGTCTGCATATGCAAATCATCTGGGAAGCCCTGGCCAAGATCTCAGTGATGGGAGCATTTTAGACAACCCTAGCCATCCTATTAATCCGAACATTGACGAGATATCTGATTTTGAGTGGGTAAGTAATCAGAAGCACCTTAGTTAAAAAATGCCCCAAACATATTTTCATCCCGGATATGATGATCCACCAGAATGTGCCTTATCTTGGGAGGGTATCAAACTGTAGAAATGCGGTCCATCTTTTGCCAAATGGCTTTCTGTGGCTTCCTCCAACTGCATTCTCTCCCCTGAAGACTTTCAGTTCTTATTCAATAATCATTGACATCATTTGTTTGATCTTGCTTTTCCTGAAGTTGCTAGAGCGGATATAGTCATGAATAAACTCCCTCCGCTGTCTCATAGTGCCTGTCATGGGGTGTTTGGAAAAGAACTGAAGAATGAACCAACCAAAGCAGTCTTGTCTCCCCCAAAGAACTTACAGAAGCATGTAGGACAGTCTCCACCTGCAGGAGCTCGTACACCGGCTGGTGAGAAATGGTACTAACTAGGAAAGTGAAATGTGACACTGGATTGAACTGAGCTGGGTGTTTTTCTGGGACACGTGATGTCAGTAAAGTTTGGAATTATCAGGAAAATTTTCAAACAGGGAAATAATTTGGTTTGAAGGAAGGAGAATGGAGAGGACTGGAGAGCACAGGAGGTGGTGTGAAGCAGGAATGAATCATGCTTAGTTTTCTACAGAGCCTGTATTGTGGCAGTGACGAGGAGCGGGAAAGTCAGGAGGCCGAGTGTGGGCAGTCTTGCTAGGTACGCCAGGTGCTCAACACATGTCTAGCAAGTACATAAATAGGCTTGAATGTGAGAGAGTGGAGTGTAAACCAGTGAGTGCTTCTGGGAGGTAGCATGGCTTAATGAAGGGGACCTTTTCAAGACATTGGTTGGACACCTGCGGGCCTGATGCCTGCTGGGATGTGTGGTGAGGCACGGGGGCAGAAAAGGCAGTGGTTGGTGTTACCTGGGTCCCAGGTGATGGGAACTTGAACTAGAATGACTGTGGAAGTAAGAAAGGGAAAGTTTCACAAATTCCAGAGGAAAAAGGAGCCTGGCACTCAGTGGACAGTCAGTGGAGGGTGGATGGGAGAGGACTGGGCATCCTGGAGGTGAGCAACGAATCCAAGATGGCCCCGGACTGGAAGGCCGGGATCAGGGGCCACTGCTGCAGACCTCCAAACTCCCTGGGGAG
The DNA here is from genome assembly GCA_004026905.1 of Hystrix cristata. Lineage (NCBI taxonomy): Eukaryota > Metazoa > Chordata > Mammalia > Rodentia > Hystricidae > Hystrix > Hystrix cristata. The sequence continues at coordinate 78,850 of PVJO010002383.1, read as the reverse complement.
TAGGAACGCAGCTTGAGGCACATCTGAGGAGGAAGTCGTAACCTTTTCTAGTGAAGCATCCAATAGGAAGTTAGACATTGACCAGACCTTGGTTGAAAATAGAACAGGAGATGCCCAAGTGGAGTAGTGAGGGTTTTATATTAACCCAGAAGCCTGGCCAGTCATGCGTGTAGGCTGAGTCTGCACGCACGTGATCGGAGCTTGCAAAGGAAGAGGATACATTCACCACATAATTTTTTTCTTTTTAATTCTAGAAGTAGATATGCATATTAAAGTAGCATAGAAATAGCGAATGCAATTTAAAATTAGTAAAATGAAATCTTTTTAGACTGAACCGAGCTCTCTGCTTGTATTTTTTGAGCACAAAAGACTTGTTCCATACTGTCTTTTTTGGATTGTTTTTGGTAAGCCATAAAGAGATGTGGATAAAGAAATGTGAGAAAAGCAACATCCCTTCTTATTAAACAAAGTGCGCCAGAGTGGCAACTCTCCACACAGACTCAAGTTTCCCAACCAGGAGTTTGTGAACAGGGGAAAAGTCTTTTGAGGAAAAAGGAGTTGTTGAATGAGTGATGGATGTAATACAAGTAAGACTCAGGGTCAAATGATCAAGGAACAGATTTCAGGCATGTAAGTGGGCGCCATGGTGCTGGTCTCGGGCTGGTTTATTTAGGAGAGCTGTGAAGGTTTGCTCAAGTGGTCCTTTAAATTTGACCTTTGCCAGAATTAGCACCAGAAAATAAAGAAAACGGAGGAACTATTTATATGACAACCATTCTAATGGCAAAGCTCCCAATTATGGATAGTATTGCCAGCTCAATTATGAAAAGACTATTTCATGTGAGGAATACTTTAACTCAAGTTGGCATCACTTAAGGCAGAAACAATTGATATGGGTGGAAAAAAGTGAGAAGTAAGAACGAACAAGTTGGATCACTTTAAAACTCTATAAACAAATGCAGGGAATCCTAAGCACTGTTGCCCTCTGTCCAGGAGGTTTGATCTGGTCTTGGGTGACAGAACTAATTATCCGTGAATTCGTGCTGAGAAGAATAAGGTTATAATAGGCATGCTCTGCTGGTCACAGATACAAGAACGAAGAACACACGGTGAGAAAAATATACTTGTGACAAAATACTTAGGGCTCTTCAAACGTTCTGGTACACAGTAGATGCGGATGTTGAACTTGCTGAGATTAACTGAAAACACCTCAATGATATTAAACCTAGAGTTTATTTCTGGTATAAGAAAACTAGACCACATGAATATCCTAAAAATTTTTGTAATAAAAAGAATTATTTGAAACCAAAGAATACTATTGTCTTCAAAGTGAAAGAGAGAAATTTGATCAATGAATTTAATAAAATAAATTGTTCGTGCTTAATAGTAATTTTTAGTAAACTGAGAATGGGAGGAAGTTTTTAGGAACCAGCACCGGTGACTTCCAGGACTGTGTTTGTTTGGGTCCAGAGCGAGACACGAGGGCACACTAGGAGGGTCTGGAGATTCAGGCGGGGCCCAGATGCAGCCCACACACTCAGGAGGACTCCTCACTCGGGTACATTTTTTGTGGTGCGAAGAGAGCAATCTGCTCATAGTGAATTTACTGACTTTTATCAGGAGATTCTGGTGAGAAGTAACATGGGTCCTATTTTAAATTCTGACCTTGGAGAGGTATTCACCACCTACGATGCAGTCAGTGAGGTTCACAGTGCACATGCACACTGTTGTGTGACCATTATCCTGCCCATCTCCAAACTACCTCATCTTCCCAAAGGAAACCGTGTTCCTGAAGCGTTAACTCCCTCCTCCCTTCTCCCAACCCCGAGACACCATCCCACTTTCTTTCTCTCTGAAAGTGACTGCTTGAGCGTCATGCCATAGCGCTGCTTTTGCGTCAGGCTTTTTTCACTTAGCATGGTGTCTTAGGGGTTCACCTTCCTTTTTCTAGATAAGTGATGTTCCATTGTGTGTATTCCACACTTGGTTTATTCACTCAACTCCTGCTGGACAGTGCTCAGAGCGCTTGACTGTTGTGAACAGTGCTGCTAGGAGCATGGGTGTGTAAGAATCCTTTCAAGATGCTGCTTCTAATGCTGGATATAGCTGGGAGTTGGATCGTTGGATGACTGTTGTATGTTGGTGATTCTGCATTTAATTTTTAAGGAACTGCCTTACTATTCTCCATATTAGCTGTACTATTCACACCTGCACCAGCAAAACACAGGGTTCTAAATGTCTCGTAGCCTCCTAATGCTTATTTTCTTTTTCTGTTGTTATAGTAGCCATCAGAATTGGTGTGGACGCTATTTTTGGTTCAGACTGGGGCACACATTGCCTGGTTCCAGCCAGTTGGGTCTTAAAGATAAAAATATAAATATTCGTGTAGGAAGTAGAAAGCCCTGATGGTAAAGTCGAACCACAGTCTTGTCTTTTGCAGGGGCGTGGACTGTGGACAGTCGCCAGGCACTTCGTGGGCTCTCTTGTCCCGGGACTCTGGGACAGGACCTCGAGCCGGTCTCTTCAGTCGTGTCTCAGTCCTCCTCGCTGACCTACCACCTTCTTCACGTTCACTTGGGAGGCAAAAAAGTTACCTCTCTTACATGTGTGTATTCTTTGTGATCTTTCCAGACCAACACTCATTTTTGTTTTCATCAGGAGGTTTCATGATCAAGCAAAAGACTTAGGTCATGGTCAATTATCACTGTGTCCCACTGGGACAAGATCAGAAAACCTTCCCATCTATGTCTGAGGGGCTTTGCATAAGGGCTCGGCCCAGAAGTTCCGAGAGACCAGCCACCTACGGCTGGCACATGCTGTCTGGCACCCGAGGAGTGAAAGGCTCCCGGAAGAGGGAAAGCCGAGGGAGGAGGAGGCCGAGGGAGGGGACGGAGTCTTGGGGGGCAGGATGCATGTGGGAATGAAGACACTTGGCAGTGGAGTCCTGAGTAAAAGTGCTTTGGAAAACAGAATCGAGAATCGGGAAACACTGTCTTTCCCAGTAGGCCATGCGTGAGTTAATGGGGTGGCACTTCTCGAAGCACCACTACTTGCTTCTGATGTCTGAGTCAAAATAAGGTTTTCTAACAATGAGTACTTTTAATCATCTACTGGGCACAAAGGGTGAATTGGGTTCCTAGGGAACATGATAAAGATCAGATAGAATCCGGAGCCTTCCCAGCTCACAGTGCATAAAACAACATCCAAGAGCAAGGCAGGCCTGGTAAGGGCCCGGACGGTGGGAACATGATTTCAATGTGTGCTTTGAAGACACGGCATTCATACTGTGCTTGAAAAATGTTTCTTGCTTGAGCTATGGCTTTGAGCTCGTATCTTGAGTAATTATGACAATACAGATGAATCTTTTCCTTTGGCTTTCTCCACACAAATGTTTTATAAGATTGCATTTTAAAATATGTTTTCATGATATTGAAAATAATATTATACAAGGTAAGTCTTTTGTACCTACCGCACGGCATTTTTTCAGTATAAAAAGCCATCTGGAGTAACATTCAGTAGGCTATGCTTTTATTATGGAAGTAACCAGTAGGATTATCTTTTTAATAAGTGTATTTGGAAAAAGGGTTAAGAAAAAAACACTTTAAATAATATCTTGCTATATGTGCCATGAAACTTCAGAAGAATTGCTCTAAATACAGCAGATAAGAGCCTTGGTCTCATCTAAAAAGAAATGTCTTGTATTAATTAACAGGATATCCTGGCTCTCTATTCCTTTATTTTAACAGCATGAACATTTAAACCTTGTTTCAAAAGAAACTGAAGAGAGAGGCAGAGAGAGAGAGAGAGACTGAGATTGAAGGTGAAAGGGAGACAGGAGACGGGAGTGTGGAGGAAACTCTTGCTTCTACTGCATCTCAGTGTTTAAAATATCTCAAGTTTTCTTGTGTGTTATGAAAAGCTACAAATTTATCTTTTGCTGTTTTCCCAAAGGAGGTTGACCCGAATCCAACAGTAGCAGTTGAAAAATTTCTTGAGGCTTTATCAAATGGCCTCTACAGAGTCCAGCTTAAAATTAAAAGCTCCCCCAGCAGAGGGAATATATGTGACTTTAATAACTGAAATATGTTTTTACTTTCTATTACAGAGGTCAAAAGGGTTCCAAACAAACCAAATTTATCAATTATTTAGAGCTGATTTCTTCTGAAGTGGTATTTCTGAGATATTATTTGGTGGATAAATTCAATGTTCTAGGTCCACCAGCAGCATTTTATTCATAACAAATTTCCACTAAACTGAATTTGTTGGGGCAACTTAATTTCCACTATCGTGTTTGCACTGTGAAAATATCAACCGAACTGTTACTGTGCCTAACTAGTGGGTTTTTCCAGGAGGAAAATTCCGGCTATGCAAGTTTGTTCAGCTCCCTTCCCCCGCTGCCTGTTTATTGCTAAAGAAATGAACTGGCTTCTCTATCTACTGGGATTTAAATTTTTTTCTATTTCTTTTTTTGTTGTTGTTCTTGGAACATTCTTCAAAACCAGAGATATCTTTAAAGTTAAAAAACAATATCTTAACTACATTGTCATCCTAGCAGCTGAAGAAAATGAGATTGTCATCAAGATTTTGATAAAGACATTTTATTAAAATGAGGGAGACTTAGGTTTGTGCATTCACGTGTAAGTGCCAACACGTGCACACATGGGTGTGTGCGTGCGCGTGCACGTGCATGCGTGCGACGTAAGAAGGTCAGGTTCTCCTTGCAAGAATTTTCCAGAATTTTGCTGGACCACTTGGTTTAGGTTCTATGTCAGAGGATTCCACAACAGTTTATAGAGTGACTGCTCTTGATTCTTAACACAGTGCAGAGCCCATGTAAATATTATGTTTATTATACACTAACTAAACATATATTGGGTTTCTGCCTAAAGTCTGCCATTTGGTGTATGCAGAAAACATTATAGAACAGTTCATAAATTCATTTGAAGCTGTGTTCCATGAAAGCAGTCATCCGGAAGCTCAAATTTTTTCATCTTCAAAATAGCAGCTTCCTCGGCTCTAAAGCAGGAGGCTTATTCACGGTGGCGAATGCCACGCTCCGAGGTCATGGAGGGGCTCTGAGGAGTGTTTGGTTTTAATGAAAGCAAGTTTTGTTAAGGCTAAAGAGTGAGTTATACTTCCTTTATTCATGCAGGCTTTTAGGTTATTGGTGTTGTTATCATTTGTGTAAATTCAGTAGGAGGCACAAAAAAATAGCTTTCCCTTCTCTGATACCTATTAGCCCATTCAAGATGGAAATAACAGCAATTAGGTTTTCCAGACGTCCGCTGATAAAGACAGATGAAAAATGAAGGCGGAAAAGGGAGCCACGCAGACACAGGCATGTGTTGCACCTCTTGGGGAGTGGAAGGGCTGGCTGCAGGCTCCCCAGAACCTGGAAGCCCTGCGGGGCCGCCCAGGCTCGTGCAGGTGTGGCCCTTGGGAGCCTCCCAGGAGAGTGGGCTTCTGCATCAGTGGGCGCCTGCGTGTGCTCGCCAGGGGGTTGCACCCGTCACCTGTGAGTCTCGTTCCTGGACTCTGTCCAGGGAGCGCTGGCTGCCACCACTCCAACTGCAACGCTGGCATTTCCACTAGTTCAGTGTGTCAGAAACAGAAGACTGGAGCAATCTCTGTTGCTGCTGCCATTTTCTCACCATGCAGAAGTGGCCTCGGATTGGAAGGCGAGCTGTGAAATCAACGTTGCAAAAAAAAAAAAAAAGGATTTGGGTTGTCTTGACGGCAATCCTTGTGGGGACACTAGGGCACAGGGATGTTTTTACCAGATCAATTGAACAGCATCTTTTGCCTCAGGAGGGCAGGGAGTTTCATCTGTTGTGGTTGCGACTGTGGCTTTGGCGCTCATAGAAGTGACTGGCAGATAGTATGTGCTCAACACAGACCTGTTGATCTAGGGGAGCAGTCAGGTGTTTGAACAGCGATTTTCAACTGAAGTCGAACTTTCCTCTACCCAGGGATTCCCACTGCCCGAGAAGGGAGGCTTCTGTTTGAGGAGGGAAGCCCGGCTCCTTGCCCACAAAAGAAACTTGACCTCCGCGGTGGATTCCATTTTCAGGCTGCTTCTGTAAAGTATTCTGATTCTCCCAGCAGAATCTAACAGTTGTTCAAGCCTCAGGTCAGTCTTGACAAATTTCTCCTGCTGGAAGAATCAGGTGGTAATGTGTGGAAGGCATCTTTTTTTCTGATTGCTTGCGTTTTAGGAATTAGTATTTGCACTGCTCAGATTTGCAGCCTGTAGCTCCCCGAAGGGGCTTTATTATGAGATTAGAGCAACCGGATGCATGAAAACACTGACTTCAAATCAGAGGTGCTGGAACTTTCACTCTTTTAATGTAGTCTTTGTATGCATCATTTTGCCAGAGCAAAATTGTCTCCCAGGGCTGCAGACTTCCGGTCCCCAGCTGGTGTTCAGTGGGGAAGGAGTGCAGCCCATCAGCTCAGGGTCCAGGGCCTGGAGTTTGGTGCGCTAGGAAAGCACCTGACCCGGGCTCCCACCATCCAGAGGTTTGGTTTGGAGATAAGATAAAAAATCACTAATATGCCGTCAGCCTTCCTCATTCACAGGTTCCAAATCCAGCCCAACAAGAAAACAAAGAAGTAACTGGGATAAGTATGGATTCTACGCAGACATTATGCCAGTTTCTGTGAGGGACTCGAGCATCTTCTGATTCTGGTGCCCAAGGAGCTCCTGGGACCAAGGCTCCCTGATCCCGAGGGATGGTCCCGGTGACCCTTCTCCTTCCCAGTCGCCTCCTGTTCCCACGGCTTATAATCAGGTGCACAGCACGCCTCACAGCCTGGCTCTGGCGGTCTCCCTGGAGTACGAGACCAGCGCCTGCCTTTTCTGTCGCTCTGAGGGAGAGCTACCTCCCCACAATGCGAAGGGGACTGAGGGCCTGCCTGGCTCCTGAGCCTGGCCTGGGGCTTGCCTCTGGGCGGAAGGAAGCAGCAGAGGGGAAAGTGGGCGGGGCCAGAGAAGGAGTTTCCGGTCAAGGGGCCTGCAGGCAGGAGCAGCTTCTGATTTGACCCTTCAGCCCGGCAGGACTGCGGGCCACCTCTGGTCGCAAGGGAGGACAAAGACAGACCTTGAAGACCCGGATTTTCCCAGCCCCTGCGTGGTCATGCAATGGGCTCCTCTCTTCTGTCTTTATTTTTGTGGAGGAGCCGATGGAGCCCCAAAAGCTCGGGCTAAACCGCGCTGTTAGCCATGCTGGACAAAACGGTGAAACTGTGTACAGGTCCATTTTAAAGAAATTTGACTAGAATAAGGCCATGGCGTGATGTGAAGACAAAATTGAGATACCAGCTTTTGGAATGATGCTAATTATTTTTATTATTACCATTAATATAATTTCCATTTAAAGAACAGTTTTCCTAAGTACAGGGAAAGAAAGTCAATAATTTGTGGCCAATTGGGCTTTAGAAATCATCTTTAGTTGTCTAATCAATAAATAATTAGCCAATTAGCATAGTTGTATACAGCAGGAATAGCACATACTTTCCTTCTCCCCTTCAGTGTCTCTCTCTCTTTCTCTCTCTGACACACACACACGTGCACACACACAAAGCCCTGCTGACAGGACTGGTATATTGCCACACTCGGGTATATAAAGAGGTTCACAGAAACATACAGGGCTGCCTCTGTCAGAGTGAATTCTTACTCTCTCTTTCTGCCCTTAAATCTAGTTCACCAACCCGCTCTCCCATATTTATAATGTAGGAAACTGCTACCTTTCACTGTGGGTCTTCTGCTTAATTCCTGCTGCTGGCGAATTTTTCAGTGTATTTGGATTCAAGTTTCTATTGGTAAATATTTTACCCAGCTGTCAGGATTATCCTAACACAGAGACAAGTAGTTGCTGGATTAATCCCAGTGTTTTCAGAGACAAGCCGATAACTTCAAGAGAGAAGTGTTGATTTTATTCTCAACACAGAGCTGAGAAGCCATTCACTCTTCTGAGACTGAGGCGTTGGGGACAATAAGCCCTCGTCTTCAACACCCACGTCAGCCAAGAGCCTGCTTCTGTTCCCTGTCTTTCACATCCTTAAAAACAACTGCAGGAGTTCCAAGGCCACGTGACTTTGTCTTTCATTATTGGCAGTCCTTTTGGGCCATGCAAGAGTTATCCAGAAAGCCCCCAAACTGAAAAGCAGAAGCCTCTCAGGTGCTAACCCTGGAGTGGGGAGGGGGCTTGGAACACAACCTGCAGAGCCAGGTCTTGATAGTCACCCTTGTTTGCGTCCCTTCAGAGGGGGGATTCTTTCTAGTTCTTTTTATTTGGCATCCTGGTCTAAGACCATCACGGTCACATTCACTGCTGGGTCCCAAGTACCCAGTGGTGTCAGGTGCTGGCATCCACAGCAGCCCTGTCTCCCACCTCAGGGTGCCACCTCCAGGAAGGATGCCCTGCTAGTGGGCTGGGTGGGCACCGGCTCTGGATCTGAAGGTCAGCCTGTGGCTCTGCTCCCCCAGCTGTGGAGGGGGCCGTGGGACTCTCCCTCGTCTGGCCCCATACCCTTATGTCCGCACGGGTGGGGCCTTCTCTCCACAGGTGGTGTGGGTCTGGCGGGGAGGTGCTGGAACCCTTCCTCGGGTTGTGCACAGACACTCTCCTCTTATGTATTGCTCTACTTGGAATCAGATTAGCCTGTCACTGGGTTTGGGGCCTGGCCACAGTTCCAAGCTCACAGTGGCCAGGGATAGGGAGAAGATTTATTCCTGTCACTTGCCGCTGGCACACCTGTCCCTCGAGGCCTTTGTATGGCAGAGTCGGGGGTGCAGGCGTTTTGGGGGCCGAGGCCTGTTGCTGCCTTCCTCAGATTCTCTGCTTGTTCTCCTGTCTCCTCACGATGCTGTGGGAGTTTGCAGCTATGTTTGAGACAGAGAAGGCTGGGATCTGAGACTTGCTGAAGGTCCCCTGCGAGAGGGAGAATAGAAAATAAAGAAATAAACAGAAGCAACAATATAATTTCAATATTTGTCAGTACTGGAGAGATCGCAGGCAGGCAGGGGGAGAGTTAGTGATGTTCTGATTTCTATTTAGTTTGGGGGGAACTCAGAACACATGGAAGATCATTCTGGCTCCCCGTTGATCGGGTCCTGAGGGATGTCGTATGGGACCCATCCAACTCTCAGCAACGTGATTTTGCTCAAGAGTATTTCTAAGGAATATGATATGCCTATTGAACAAGCTATCCTCCACCAGGGAACAATTCTCACCCAATGTGTACAAATATTTCTGTGAACTAAAAATTAAGTCTGTGTTTATATGAGCTTGGTCATGCCATCGGACCAAGATGTAGTTGTAGCTGGGGAGTCGGAGGGCAACACAGAAGGCAATCGAAGCAAGAGGAGGAACAAGCACTCACAGGGTGTGGAAACCACAGTGATGGAAGGGTTCCAAGAGCAGCTCTTGCACACTTTACATGTCTGCACACACTGTTGCTGGCCCATCAGGTGCCTCCATGCAAGTTAAAGGAAAACACATTCCTTTCTCTAGCTTTGACCCAGACCCAGGCCCGACCCAGTTGTGGGGCTTGGTGAGCCAGGGTGGGCTGTTTCAGGTGCCCTTGAGCAGGGAATGGTGTGCGCAGCTCTGACGGTCCCTGCCTGCCAGTCACAGTAATTCACGCGAGCCTAATAATTCCCTGCAATCCTAATGCACATCCAAACAATTGCACTACTGCCTTTGTATTAATTTCCCGAACTATCTCGAGTGAAGAATAAAGCAAAGATGCTTATCCTCATTTTACAGCTAGGGGAGTGAGGTGCAGGTTACATGGCTTTCCTACAGCCACATCAGTCGTAGGGGACTCGACAGAGGCTTCCTGACCCTTGACTTCAACCTCTGTAATTCACTGGGTGCCGGCCGGCCAGCAGACCTCTGTCATGCCCAGTCACTGGCGTTGGAGGGAGGGGCCTGCCTCCTTCGTCTGTGTGTTCTGCAAACCTATCATAGTATTGACACACGCCAAGTGTGCAACGTGTGTTTGCTGCATGGGTGGCAGGAAGCATTGGCTTCTCTGCCTGTGTCATCACAGACGTGTTCTGCTAATACGTTTGGCTGCAAATGATGACTGTGATGCTTCGCCACCTTTTTTTGCTGCCAAAATTGTAGGCGTGGCCGGTGTCTTCCAGCCTCATTTGTAGATCTGGAAAAGCCAGCTTGCGGCTGCATGGGTCAAAGCTCCCTCGGAGAGGGAAGAAGAAGGGTGGAAATGCACCTTAGCCAGGCAGATGCAGGTCCCAGATCTGCCGGGGAGTAAAGAATCTACACTTCCCGCCACCTTCAGAAGAGGGCCATGATTGCAGGCGAGGAACTCCAGAGGCAGGTGCCTGCGAGTGGGGTTCCATTTACAGAAGACGCGTGGTCACGGAGCCTCTCAGCTGCGTTTCCTTCTACTTATTGCCTGATGGTGCACCCACCATGTCTGTCAGGTCCTCCTGCAAACAGAAAAATAAGCTTGGCGGGCTCAGCGGAAACCAGCTCAGCGCCCCGCCCCTCCTCTTTGCTCGGTTATTCATAACTTCTCCTTGGGATCCTTGGCGTCTCCAAGAAGACACTTGGCTTCCCCACGTGTTCCCAGCCACGCGAGCTGGCCTTCGGATGACGCCGGCAAGATGACGGGCGAAGCATGAGAATTCATTAGCCAAATGGGGGCAGTCGATCCTCCTGCAAGCAGAGGCCCTTTTGTGAAGAACTGGCAGTCAGAGCGATGAAAATCACACCCAAGTTTATTTTCCATAGGTCTAAAAATATGGGGAGCCACTGAGCTTCTCACAATAATGTCATAATTGAACGATCTATAAATGACATTATGCGAAGGAGCAGGGAGCAAATGCAGCTGAATGCTCTTCTACTGGAATCTTTTCTTTCTCACAATTAAATGTCATTATGAGGGATTCTCCTCCATTTTATACGTAATCAGGACTTGTGAAGTCTCAATATAAACACCATTTTTATTTGATCAGAGTTCATTATGAGAAGCAAGTAGCGTATAGAAAAATGTCTGAAATTACACGCTGGACGAGAAGTCGGAATTTGCCAAGGGGGAGGGCGGCTAGGCTGCCGCCCGGAGTGCATACCTTTGCGATCGGCACATTTCCTCACGTGTGGCCTTGCCTTGCAAGGACTTATAAAGCGCTGGAATCAATTTCTTTTAAAAACACGTTTTTCAGAAACTTATTACGCACTTTAGAGATATATTATATACCTTCACCCGCAAAAGAAGAAAAATTACAGGTGCGAAAGCAGCCCATTTTTCTAGCAGCCAAAAATGATGCTGTGTACTAGTCTCAGGGGAACGGTAAAAATTATACTCCGACAGCAACAGGGCAGAAGCCCACAAAGCCACAACCGAGCGAGTGGCACGGCCAGGGAGTACGCTAATAAATCAAGATAATTCTCTGCCTGCCTTGAACTTAGACCCGGCTACAATTCACTGGTACAGCCAGGGGAAAAAAAGTCTGTTAGTGGAATTCAGCTTTACTGGGGGGACGTGATTAGTCACTGGGCAGATTGAGCCCCGATTGCATCTAAATGGTCCACTTTATGAACCATTTATCTTCTGCTCAGACCATTTTCATTACACCAAAAACTGATGCTGAGCCACCAGCTGTAAGATACAGCCTGGTGAAAATTAATAACCTTTTTTTTCCCCTTCTGCAGGACTCCCGCATATGTGAGCAGGAGCATTTATCCCTGTTTTGTTGCGATTTGCATCCCAGCATCCCTGGCAGTCTTTCAATTTTCTCAAGTCTCTTAGCCTTTGCCCCCTGTTTCGCTTTTGCAACACAAACAATCCATCCTGTGCATTTAAAATTCTCTTAGCGCCCTGACATCACGATATAGCCTTAGAGCAGGGAGCAGTTTACACAGAAAGGGCTCTTATTAATTCCTCTGTCCTGCCTTCCTGCTAAAATATAGGGATCTTGAGATTACTGCTGGGTCCCTTAAAGACCATTTAGAGCTGTGCAATTTAAAAAAGGAGACCTTTATTAATACCTGCTTAGGCTACTGACTGCGGGGAGGGCAGCGGAGGTCTGGCTGTGATGGAAGATAGTCTCTTAGTGAAGCGGCGTCACGTGACCGATAATTCAAGGCAGCCCATTGAGCCTTGCGTAGCCGCTGAGATATATGCTGATATGATTACAATAACATACAATGAAATTATGGAGTATTAATGGTGCTTAACCACTGTCAGGCAGTAAGCAGAATTAACATGAGGCTTTTTCTGGGCAGACATAGTTTTGATAGGGCTGATTAAGGATTTGGCTATCTAAGGAAACTCATTATGGTATTAATTAGGAGACAATGAGCCCAAACTGTGCTATTTTGGCATGTTTCTGCGTGGGGCCACACGTGTGATGCAAAGCTTGGAGCTCCTGCCTCTGCCCCGGAGTTCCTGGACACTATACAATTTTGTTTTCTTCTTCAGATTTTGAAGTGTCTCGTGTCTTCCTGTTTTGTCTTTTGGAGCCCGCCAGAACTATTTTGGTAGCTGGTTTTCTTGATTCTTAAAGAAGGATAGCCTGGCATTAGAAATGCTAATAAGTTGGGAGAGAACTATTTCATATCTTTGGAGAGATTTTGCAATTTTTAAAATATTCTTTAAGAGATTTTTAAAACAATATTATAATGTTTAGGCAGTTGATGGAATGGCTGGCTCAGTTACATTCAGTGTTTGTGAGTAAATGACACTTTGTAAGTTTTTTCTTTAATTTGTAACCTGTGATGACATAGTTGGGGGAGAATTTGCTACTCCTCAATTTTTAAAATATCCTTTTCCCACGTAGCTTGCATTCAATAAGTAAAGAAATCTGTGACTTTGGAGCTTTGATGTCCTCTGCTGCATGGGATGCTTAGAACGGCAGTTTTAGGAAGTGCTCTTAGAGATGGACTGTGTGGTATCTGGGACTTGAGGTCACAATGAGTCACTGCCCACAGGGACAAGATCACCCCAGGCTCAGCACGGCTGTGGGGGACTCACACTGGGCAGCCAGGACCATGGAATGGCTGTCTGCTCCACTCTGTGGAGCCGCGTGGTCCCAGGCTCATCTCTGTGGGTGACTTAACTCTGGGCTGACCTGCAGAGGTTCCGTGGTGGTCGAAGGGAACTGACAGGCAGTGTTTACTCTTCTTGTGCAGACAAAGCTTCCACTGGCCAGAGGGGTGTGGCAGCCTGGCCACTTGACCGTTGCTGTGTGCCTGGGCCACATGCAGGCACAAAACGGTGGCGGCTGTGGGATGCTCGAGGGCATGGATCACATTTCTTGGGGAGAGAGGTTTTCGAACAGGATGGCTGGAATCTCCTATGAAACCATTCCCAGAAGTCTCCTAGTTTAAAAATTTTGGGTCAAAAGGGCCACAGATCGGCTCCACTAAGCCTTAGTAGCCAAACAGCTATTGTCAAAAGTATGTTAAGTATTAATGTCTCCAAGTGTAGGAAAGCTTGGGAGACTGCGTGCACTTAGAGAAAATGCTCAGGTGTCCCCTGGTGTGTCTGAGTCCAACTTCCAGTTCAGAAGTCAAAAGGGCCCAAGACAATTTCTCGTCCTCTTCTCATGGTCACCTGGCAGAGGTTCTCTCCAGTGAGTGAGTGCAAATGGCTGCACTTTACAAAATCAATGACTGCGGCGTTCCCTTTCCAACGTGCGGCAAGCACCAACACTGACCTTGCTTTTCTGTGCTAGTCCTTTTCTTTAAATAAAGTTGATGAAATATGAGGGGCTCTTCTACAGGATGTCTGCTCTTTGTGTTACAAAATAGGGCACTTGAGGAATTGCCTTCCGGGAGAAAATGTTATTAAGTTTTTGTATTTGTATTAAAATAGTGCATAGTCATGATTGGAATTTGTAAGCCTACTTTGGAGCAGTATTCGAGGTCTCAGAAAATTGTATTTTTCCTGGTGAGGACTTGCTTTGCAGCCACGGCCAATGGTAGATTTCGGCCCATGCCAGGTACAGTCAGCTGCAGGCTGTCTGTGTGCACAGGCGGAGAAGGAGAGCGAGAAAGGATGTGGCAGATGCACTACAGATGTCCTCAACTCAGGACGCTGTTGACTTACCTTTTTTGACTCCGTAGTGGAGAAGCACAATCCATTCAGCCACAACCAAACCGTTCTTTGCATTTTGAATGTGGCTCTTTTCCTGGGCTAACAACACACGGCCTGATCCTCCCTGGCGATGCAGGGCAGTGCTAGGAGCCCAGCTCCCAGTCAAGCTGTGCGATTTGGAGGGCAACAACCGAGGCTCTGCAGTGTGCTGTGCGACTGAGCTGTTTGCCAGGTTTGGTGGTAAATGCATTTTCAGCGTCCCAGACTTACTGTGCAGTGGGCTTATGGGGGTGTGTGATCCTGGTGTATGTGAAAGAGCACCTGAACAAGCAGAGTAAAAATAATGCGTCGCACACAGCCCGCCCGGCATCGATGACATAAATAACAAATGCAGGACGGGGGGTGGGAGGTGAGAGAGGACCGAGTCTCCTCCTTCCAGGAATTTGTGCAAAGTGTTCCATCCATCCTTCTTGCAGCCCAGTCCCGGGGCTGTTGTCGGTCAGGGCTGGACTACTTCTGCCCCAGTGGGTGGTGACCAAGCACCCTGTCAGAGGCACGGTTGTGTCAGGGCCAAGTTCTTTGTCCGGGGTTGCAAAAGGCGCTCAGAGGGAGGACAGGTTTCTTTCACTTCCGGTAGGGTTTAATTTTGTGCTTTCCATACTAGAGTTGGGTTGAGGACCTCTAACAAGCGATTATTTATGTAAGTCAATTTGAAGACTAGATGGTTGTCGTCATTCCTGGGAACTGTGAGTGAGTTCCTGGTGACTCTGGGAGATGCTGAAGGATGTGCCAATCAAGGATGCCTATGACAGGGATGGCTCAGTAGCTCAGCAGGCAGAGGCTACCTTGATCAGTGATCAAGGAACTAGATTCTTGCTGTATTTTAGCACAGTGCAAAGAACTGGAGATAAGGGACAGCAGAGAGAATCCTAGACATGGTTCCCAAAGGGATCCATCTGGGAGGGATCGTCATTCAGTGCTCAGTGTGGTAGACAGTCAGACTGTAGTCATCCGTCCAGTGAGGGTGGGCTTCCAGGGTGTCCTGCATGGGCTGGGACAGATTGGCTAGGACAGCTGAGGCATGGGGACTGGACGGCAGCTGTCCCGGCTGGGCTGGAAGCAAAGCTCGCAGATCATGTTTAGCTGGAGGGGGATGGGAGTCAAGACCTGATTGAAAAAGAGGAGAGAATGAACAGGTCATGAATTAGGAAGCCCCTGGGAGCTGAGTGTGGGGAAGTAGAGGCACCAGAATGGCAGCTGCATTTTCTACCTCTGGCCTGCAGCCTGACAGGCCAGACAAATTTGTGCCTTTCAAAGATCATGTTAGCACTTCAGGCTTCTTTGTCCCTTCTCTTGTGAGTCTTCTTCCCCCTCACAGCCTCCTTTACATCCCTATCTCTCCTGTGTTCCTGGGGACATGAGGAATCGTGTTATCCAATGTCTCTCCCATCTACTCAAGCTCAGATTTCCCTGAGCTTCAGACTTCCTGTGCCCCTCCTCCCAGGGCTGTATGGAGCTGGCTGGATGTCTGACACCCTAACCCTTTCGGAGCCTCCCCTTCTCCAGCTCCTCCCTTCCCTGGATTCCCACTTATCTCTGAATCCTCCCCTCCTCTCCACCCAGGCCACCCAGCTTCGTTTCCTGTCTCCCTCCACCTGGACTCTACGATTCCTCACTTTGCCCTTCCCAGTGGCAGACCCCACTTTCTGGCTCCTTGCTCGTACCCTCATTGTGTCTTCAGCTGTTCTCCTGGCTCTGCTGATCCAGCTGCTTTTCCTGTCCCTTTACTGATATGCAGAGAGCTTCCACAGAAGGTGATTTTATCTGTCCAGTTGGGGTGTCTCGGAGCTGTGCCTTTCCCGTTTATCTCAGTGACCGTCTGATGTCGGCCCATGTGTGGGAAGTTCCTCTATCTTACACTTCACAGGGGAAATTGAGGCTTTTGGCAAAATGGGCCAACATGTCCTCAAAAAAGTCCTTCGTTGTCAGCTCGCCTACTTCTGCCTTGTTATGGTTTAGATCTAAATGTCCCCAAGAGGTGTCATGTATTTGGCAGGTGACGGACCATGGGGCGCTGTGCTCACCGGTGGGTCCATCCATCCTCGAGTTCTTAGCTGACCGTGCTTTTCAGAGGTGGGTCACCGGGCAGCGTGAACTGCAGAGGTGTGTTCTTGATCCCTCCTCTTGCACTCTCCCCCTGGGGTGAGCAGCTTTCTCCCACCATGCTTCTCCTCGCCGTCCTTTTTCTGCCGGGGGCCAGCCAGCCAGGGACTGAAGCCACAGAAATCATGGGCCGAGCAAACCTCTCCTCCTTGAAATTGCAGGTGTCAGACAGTTTGTCCCCGGGGTGGGAAAGTGACTAAGACAGACCTCCTCATCTTTCTCACTTTGTCTGTCTCCTCATATTTAAAATCCTCTTCAAGTTTCGTCGGAGGACCTGGCTGTCTGCCTTCTTCGCTCCAGTCTCTTCTCATGTGTCCTCACTCCTGATTCTGGCCTATGCTTCTGGACATCGGCAACAGCCCTGCTCTGTCCGCCTTTCATGTGGCTCCTCAGTATCTTCAGTGCTCCGCTTGCCTTCTCTTCACTCTCTGGTGGTCTCACTCACACCCAAGATCTGCTTTACCAGTAAGGATGCCCGAATCCAAGTGGAAACGTGCGAAGCTTATCACCAGATGGGTGGATTAAATCACCTCAGAAATTTCCAAACCTGCCATTGGAATCCCGGGAGGAACTCTGGGTGCAATCCGGGTTATGCATTCAGGGAGGTTGTGGAAGCAGAGACTTGGGCCTTTGAGTTTCTTGAGAGCTGGGTAAAGACTCGAGGAACATTGGCCTACCAGGTGCATGTCACTTCTCAGATGTCTCACGTGCACCCTCACTAAACGTGTCCCCAAACGAACATATTAGCGCTTTCCCCAATGATGATATTCTAGTGTTTTCTATCTTGTTTAATTTCATGTTCTGTGAGTCACCTACACTAAGAACACTGGTAATTATCTTCCACTCTTCTAACTCACACCTGTCTCTTGATTCTAATTCCCAAACACCTATTATTGTCCCCTTCTTTTTTCCATCTCTAATATCGCCTGCCAAGCACCTACCTTCTTGTTGGGATTGTTAGAATAGATTCCGGATGGGATCTACCTCTCACTTACCTTCTCTCGTCCGTCCTCTAAGCTGCTGGAGAGAGATCCCCCAAATCACATCTGATCCTGCGATTCCCCAGATCATACCTCTTAGTGGATCCCCACAGTTTACAGAATGATGTTGGTCTGATTCCCGTAGAGGTCCATCATTTCACCCTGGCTGACCTCTCCAGTAATAGTCCCTGTGTCTCCGGCAGAGTGTGTCAAGACCCCAGGACCCTTGCTTAGGTAGGCATGGGCTGTGAGTGAGGGAACGCTTTCTGTTGTATACTTTACCTGGTAATAAAAACACAGAAATTGGAAGTTTATTTTACACTCAAAATTTTCATGAATCTAAATTTTTCTTATCAAAGTATTAGATACTCGTGCTCAGAAAACAGAGGATCAAAGATTTAAAAAAAGAAAAATAAAGAAGCATGGCTAAATAGATAAATGATGGCAATATTCCTGTTAGAAAGACAAATGTCCAATGAATGAATGAATTTGTGAAGGCATTAATGAGATAGGGAAGTCCAGTTAGGGGCTGTTTCGTAGTCTAAGAATGAGGTCTCAAGTTTAATTTGTGTCAGTAAAGTGACATTTAAGTGGGTATTAGGAACATTTCTTGTGGATTAGCCTGAGCATAACTTCACTGATTTGAATGTCTATCTCCTTATCCATAGTGGGGTTGGACATGTGGGCTGGTGCTGTGGAATCCTGTGACTGTGTCCACATTGCTGAAATCCCCTTGAAGACTACTGCCTGTGGTGACAAATGCACTCCATATGTCTATTCTCTGTCAAATGAACCCTATAGGTTCTTGCTGGCAGAGAAGGGGAATCGGCGATTGGCAGGGCTCAGCTTTAAGGCCCACGCTGCCCAAAATAGAAGGCACCATTGCTTTTCTTCTTAAAAATTTAAGCATCGTGTCTGAATGATCGGAGATGTGCACCAGATTTTACTCCTCGAGAGAGCATAGTGTCTAGTAGGGGTACTTAAAAAAAGATAAAAACTAACATTGAAAGGAAGAAATGCGAGGTGGGAAGAGACTGCAGCATCCAGGCCACCTGGGCGGCAAAAGCAAGTTTAGTTTCAAGACCTGAGGAGCTCTGGGCATCCCCGAGGCCAAGGGTCATCTCCACTCCACCTCACTGCGCAGCACCCACCACATGCCTGGCACCCTCCTCTGTTTTCTTAAAACATGGAAGATAATTGGGAAATTCAGATTCATAAAAAGTTCATAAAATCGTACCTGATTTATCCTGCAGGTAATTTGAAAGTCGGTTTGCCATAGCATGTGTCTATCATTCCCTAATCCAAATTGAATTATTTAAAACCTTAAGTGTGTTCATTAGTATAAGGAAAATGAAAATATTTGTGGTGATTCATTTGTCAAGCTGTAAAGTGCCAAGCAGTGTGTTGGGAGATGGGGCAAGAGAAAGCAGAGAGCCTCTAGGGAAAAGACGGAGCTGTGCCCCTCCAAAGGGCGCCCTCCCTGGCACCTATCTGAGAGGACAGTGGGTGGGGACAAGGAAATGAAGCCAGAGCCCGGCCCACGGGACCTGGTTTAACAGAGAAGCGCGACACGTATTTGCTTATTGTACTGCACGCTTTTCCTTTAGGCTTACGGCGGAAGCCGTCTTCCCTCTGAGACCACGCCAGCGTTTACTTCAAATCGATGTTGGAAATTAAATGGTTGCCCTCAAGGGGAGGGAGGCGCCTTGCAACCATCGCTTCCTATTGGAAATCTTCCTTTCATGTTTCTGCTTGGTACTCAATCCAGGGTTTGAAATTAATTAAAAGATATCCTTCCTCTAATCTTTAGATAATTAGCTTCAAAGATTTTCTTCAAAATGTTGTAATAACTTTATCTTTTATGTGAAAATTCAGAACTGTTCCTATCTAGACAACAATAACTCGGTAGTAGTTAGCAGTTAAAGGGAAGGAATGTGTCATCAGCCATTTGAGTGGTTGTGTTTCAGTCACAGAAAAAAAATATTTATTAGGATTTTTTAGATTTTTGTACAAGACTAAAGGATGAGTGAAAACTCCTGCAGAGATTCTTAAAATGGGAGTTGGGAAATACCATGTAAATTCTAGCTCCTCAAATTGTGGAAAGGAAATCCCAATCTTAGATAAGATGTAAATATCTTGATTTATAGAAACAATTGAATTTCAAACTAAAGCTTTTTGGTTGTTTATTCTCTGTCAAGATAAGGAAATGGCTTTTGATTAGAATAGCAAAGATTCCATGTAGGCGTAAGATCTATGTTTATCACGAGTTTTTTCATAGTGAACCTGGTACCCAATACAGATTTCTTGAGGTTTCTGCCCCGAGAGGCAGTCTGCTCCTTGCCCCTGGAATCTGTGCTGGCCTGGTGAACAAATTGAATGCCCATAAGTGGCATTTGAGAAGGTCCCACGCTTCATCCCACAGATCCTTGGGGCTTCTGCCAGGGTCTCCAGGACAATCACTTCTGGAGCCTGGGTTTCCAATCCAAAGCCAGTGTTAAGTGAAATAGATCAGACATGCAAGCTTAAATGTCCCGTTTTCTCTTCTGTGATAAACCCAAAGTATAAAAATATTAAAGAGCAAAATGAAAGGTAGAGAATAGAAAACAGGGAGATGACTTTTTTGCAAATGGAAGTGGATGAAGAGATGGAGGGAGGGGGAAAGGGGGAAGGGAGGAGGACGAAAAAAAATGAAGACATGTTCTCTACATGTCCCAACTCTTTGTGATGAACATAAGCATTATGTACTGCAATTGTGTCCTCATACTAAAAAAAAATCCAAAGCCAAAACATGAACAAACAGCTGCCGAAATGCAGGCACTTGGTTCAAAGGTATTTTATTTTAGAGGCAGACAGCTTTTGTAAAATCTGAACATCACACTTCCTCCTACCATTTGCTCCGTGGAAGGAAGTCCACCATATTTCGTTTTGGAAGCCAGTCCTACAGCCCCCAGACCGGAAGGGCTGAAAGGCTTTGACTCTCCCACCCCACGGCTCGCTCTCTCTGTCTCTTTGATGATGAGGGGTCTAGAATTGCCGTGGACTCACCAACGTCCGTTTATAAGCTACCGTGAGGCAAGCATCATGCTGGATCCAGAAAGAGACAACAGTTAGAAAGCGCACATCCTAATAGAGAAGAGAGAATAGACAGATTGTTACAATGCACAGCAGTAAATGCTAAAATCAGATGGGAAGATGGTAAAATGGTAAATTCAGATAAAAATGCTAAGATAAAAGGTTTTTTTTATTTTAATTTTTTAATAGATTTTTATTAAAATTTATCCAAAATTACACAAACTTACAGGCCATTACACAAGCTTACAGACCACAATATATTGTGCCTTTTGCTTATGACAGCGAGCAATGTAAACAACCACATAGATGCAGCATTAAGTCACAACTACATGAAGTTACTGTAGTACCTCATGTACGTGTCACTATTTTAAATTCGGGTTATTGGGTTATTGTTTTTAAGATATCATTATTCCTCTGGATTCCCATTCCCCTCCCCCTTTGCCCTCTTCTTGTTCCCTTGGACTCTTTGCCTAGTAGCTTATATTTAACCCTTTGCCTTTTTGTATCCATTGTTTACCCTTCTCTTTTGTTTGTATTTTGTCTCACTCAAATGAGGCATACCATAGGGTATTCCAGCTTGTGAGTCTGGTTTATTTCACTCAGCATTATATTTTCCAGGTCCATCTATTTTCCTATAAATGACTCTAGTTTGTCATTCTTTATAGCAGAACAGTATTCCATTATGTATAGATGCCACATTTTGTTTATCCAGTTATCTATTCATGAGTATACAGGTTGCTTCCACAATTTAGCTATTACAAAAATGTGCTGCTATAAACATTGTTGTGCAAGTATCTCTGTAGTATGATGTCTTTAGCTCTTCAGGAAAGATACCTAGTAGGGGAATGGCTGGGTCGTATGGGATTTCTACTTTCAGGCTTTTGAGAAATCTCCATGCTGATTTCTGTAATGGTTGTACCAGTTTGCATTCCCACCAAAAGTGTAGGAGGGTTCCCTTTTCACCACAGCCCCACCAGCATTTGTTATTGTTTGTTATTGTTTGACTTCCTAATGATTGCCATTCTTTGTGGGGTGGGGTGGAATCTTAGAGTTGTTTTAATTTGCATTCCTCTAATAGCCATAGATGTTGAACATTATTTCATATATTTGCTGGCCATTTATATTTCTTCCACTGTGAAGTGTCCATTCATTTCTCTGTCCCATTTCTTGAGTGGGTCATTGATTTTAGGTAGTTTAATTTTTTTGAATTTTTTTTATATTCTAGATATTAGTGTTCTGTCTGAGGAGTAGCTAGCAAAGATTTTTTTCCCATTCTGTGGGTTTTCCCTTCACCCTCCTAACTGACACTTCTGCAGTACAGAAACTCTTTAGTCTAATGTAGTCCCATTTGTTGATTCTTGTTGTTATTTCCCGTGCGATTCAGGTTGTGTTTAGGAAGTGCATTCCTACTCCTATGTCTTCAAGTGTTTTACCTTTTTTGTCTTCCAGAAGGTTTAATGTTTCTGTCTCAATGTTTAGATCTTTGATCCACTTTGATTTTAGTTTAGTGTATGGTGAGAGATATGGGTCCAGTTTCATTCTTCTACAAACTGACAACCAGTTTCCCCAACACTATTTGTTGAATAGGCTATCTCTCCTCCAACGTATGTTTTTGGATTGTTTGTCAAAATCATATATTTGAATATGTCTGGAGAAGTTTCTGAGTCCTTGATTCTGTTTCACTGGTCCACATATCTATCTTTGTTACAGTACCAAGCCATTTTTATTACTGTTGCTTTGTAGTATAACTTGAAGTCTGGGATTGCTATGCCACCTGCTTTGGTCTTATTGCTCAGTATTGCTTTTGTTATTTAAGGTTTCTCCTGTTTCCATATAAATTTTAGAATTGTTTTCTTTAGATCTGTGAAATATGCTGTTGGTATTTTGATTGGAACTGCATTGAATCTGTATAACAGTTTTGGAAGTATGGCCTTTTTAACAATATTGATTCTGCCTAACCAGGAGCAAGGGACATCTTTCTATTTTCTGGTATCTTCTTCAATTGCTTTTTCCAGAGTGCAATAGTTTTCTTTGTAGAGGTCTTTCACTTCTTTAGTTAGGTTAATTCCTAATTATTTCATTTTTCTCGAAGCAACTGTGAATGGTATTGTTTTCATAATTTCCTTCTCATCCTGTTCGTTGTTGGTATACACAAATGCTAATGATTTTTGCATGTTGACCTTATATTGTGGTGGACTTACTATGGTCAACTTGAGCCACAACACCCAGCTGGACTGAGTTGGTGTAATTCTGGGCACAGTGGATCCACCTGAGGATTGTTGCCGATGCAAAATAAAGCAGAATGGGAGCAGAAGCTGGTTGGTGGGCTGTTTCCCAGGAGAATCTCTGCTGCGGCTGGTTCTCCTGAAGAGGACTCAGCTGTTCGCGTCGAGGAAGGAGCTCGGGGCCTTGCTGTCATTGAGGATGGTGGTTGTTGCTTCGAGGAGCTCTGGTCTTCATCTCTGCTGTGAGCAGTGTATCCTAGTTCCAGTACAGATTTCTTCAGCCATCATCTGCAGATATGGATGTACACGGGACAGTGCTGTGGGCTCCCAGGCCTTGATTGGATCTTTTGGGTCTCCAGTGCCTAGACGGACATTCAGCACTCTTCCTGCATTTGGCTTACAGGTGAATATTGTAACTTATAAATGTTCTGTATTAAATCTGCTGTCTTACAGATCATTGACTCTAGAAAAGCTAAGTAAGACATGTATCCTGCTATTTTGCTGAAGTTGGTTATTAATTCTAGGAGCTTTTTGGTAGAGTTCTTTGGGTCTTCCATGTAGAGTGTCATGTCATCTGTGAATAGTGATAATTTGAGTTCTTCCTTTCCTATATGTATTCTTTTTATTTCTTCTTGCCTAATTGCTCTAGCTAATGTTTCAAGTACTACATTAAATAACAGAGGTGATAGTGTGTATCCACGCCTGGTTCCTGATTTTAGGGGGGATGCTTTCAGTTTTCTCCTATTTTGTATGATGTTGGCTATTGGTTTGTCATAGAGAGCCTTTATCATATTCAGGTAAGGTCCTTTTATGCCTATTTTCTTCAGGGTATTTATCAGGAAGGTGTGTTGAATTTCGCCAAAGGACTTTTCTGCATCTATTGATATTATCATGTGGTTTTTGACTTGCTCCTATTTATGAGGTGTATTACATTTACAGACTTTCATATGTTGAACCATCCTTGCATCTCTGGGATGAAACCTACTTGATTATGGTATATCAGCTTTTTGATAATATGCTGCATTCTATTTGCTAATATCTTATTGAGGATTTTTGCATCTATGATCATTATAGAGATTGGTCTATAGTTCTCCTTTTTAGTTGGGTCATTGTCTGGTTTTGGGATCAGAGTGATACTGGCTTCCACGAATGAGTTTGGAGCACTCTATCCCTTTCAGTTTCCTTGAACAACTTGAGGAGTATTGGTGATATAATTTCCCTAAAAGTTTTATAGAATTTAAGTGTGAATCCATCAGGTCCTGGGCTTTTTTTAGTTGTTAAATTCTTTATTACTAAGTCAATTTCTTTGCTTGTGATTGTATTTCTGTCTTCTTGAGTCAGTTTTGGTAGTTTGTTTGTGTCTAGAAATCTGTCCACTTCTTCCATATTTACTAGTTTTCTAGAATATAATTTTTCAAAATAGTTACTCTCTTCTGGATTTTGACAATATCTGTTGTGATTTCACCTTTGTCATTTCTAATTGCCTTTATATGGGTCTTTCCTCTTAGTTTCTTTTCTCTTAGTTTCTCTTAGATAATTTTCTCGAAAATTTCTCTTAGTAATCTTGCCAGTGGCTTTTCTATTTTATTTATTCTTTCAAAGAACCAACTCTTTGCTTGATTTATTTGTTCTATGGTTTTTTTGGTTTCAATTTCATTAATTTCTGCTCGCATCTTTATGATTTCTCTCCTTGGTTTCAGTTTGGGGCTGGTTTGTCATTGTTTCTGTAGTATCTCAAGACTGTTCATAGGGTTGTTTATTTGGGCTTGTTCCATTTTCCTGATGTGTGAATTAATCACAATAAATTTTCCTCTTAGAAGTATTTTCAATATATCCCAGAGGTTTCTTTGAGTTGTGTGATCATTGTCATTATCGTCCAGAAATTTTTAAATTTTATTCTATAATTTCTTCTATGACCCATTGGTTGTTTAGGAGTATGTTGTTAAGTTTCCATGAGCATTTCCCTTTTCTGACTTTTCTTCTTTCATTGATTTTTATTTTCATTGCACTGCATTCTGATCATGGGATAATTTCAATTCTTTTATATTTACTTTGGCCAGCTTTGTGAGCTAGTATGTGATCTATTTTGGAGAAAGAACCATGTGCTGCCAAAAAGAATGTATACTCTGTTGTGGAGGGGTGGAATACTCTGTGTATATCTGTTAGGTCCATAAGTTCAAGGGTGTGGATCAGCTCTGAAGTTTCTCTATTGACTTTTTGTTTAGTTTATCTGTCTCTTTGTGACAGTGGGGTGTTAAAGTCCACTACAAAAATTGTGTTAATATTTATTTGATCTTCTAATTTTAGCAGATTTTGTTTTATGAAGCTAGGTGCTCCAGTATTTGGTGCATAAATCTTTACCAAAGTTATCTCTTCCTGTTGTGTTTGCAACAGGTTTTCAATAATAACTAGAGGTTGGTGAATTATGTGACCATTAAAGTGACATTTCATGTGAGGACTTGATAGATGACAAGGATGGCGCTCAAGCCAAGGGGCAAAGGAAGATTAACAGAAGGTGCCAAAGGGCTGGCAGAGCTGCTCAGTGGTATAGCATCTGCCCAGCATGCACAAGGATCATATGTGTGATGTTTAAAAATATGAAAGGGATCACTAAAGAAAATATTAATAAATTAACTACGTAAGGATGGAAAAATGCATGGCAAAATTATAGGCTGACAAAAGACAACACACTGAGAAAAGACTGTAAGAATATAAGAGGTGAAAAATTAGTATCTCCAACGTATGAAGAGTTTATTTGAATCAGTAAGCAAATGAAGCCTTCAATAGGTAATTGACAAAGGAACTGAAATAAGTTTCAAAAGAGGTATACAGATAGTTAATAGTAGGAAAAGAAATGTTTAGTTTCCCAGACAGTTGTGAGATTATAGTTTAAACCTTATAAAGTTTGCAAAGATTAAAGAAATTTTGAGATAGATCTTTTTTAAATGTAGTGAAACATAATATCAAAGTTACTGCCTTAATTATTTTGAGATATGCAGTTCAGTGGTGTTAAGTGTATTAAGTACATTATTGTATAACAGGTCTCCAGAATGTTTTTGCTTTGCAAAACCCAAACCCATTACCCAGTCATGACAGTCCCCATGGTCCTTTCTCTCAGCCTTTGGGTGGCAGCTACAGTTTTACCTTCTGCATCTATGAACCTATTTTAGATACCTCGTGTAAGTGGGTAGTACAGCATTTGTCTTGTTGAGTGGCTTATTTCACTTGGCATGGTAGTATCCGTTTTGTAGCTACTGAGGGGACTTTCCTCCTGGAGAAGGCTGAGTGACTGTCCATCTATCGTCACTGGACACTCGGGCCCTGCCCAGGCTTGGCCGAATCTTGCTGCTGTGCACACAGCTGCCGTGTGTCTTCAATTTCCTGCTTCCAGTTGCTTTGGACATTTACCTAGAAGTGGGATTGTTGAATCACATGGAAATTCCATTTTCAATTTTTGAGGAAAAGATTAAAAAATTTTACGAGGCTTCATTCTGCCATGACTTCTCCTTGGCAGAGGTGTGCTGTTGGTGGCTGTGCCACCAGGTGTCCCTTTCTGGAAGGCAAGCTGGCTGCATGCACAAAGACCTTCAAAAACCACCCAGGCTGTTTGTTCCAGGGCCTCCTCTCTCTCCTCCTCGATAAATCAGTCACAAGGAAAAGTCAGATTCGTGGGCAAGGACCATGCACCATGATGTTCTTTGAAATGCAAAAATATGAACTACCTGGAAACAATTTGAATGAGTGCAATTAAGCACAATGTAGTAACGTGTGTGATGGGATATTATGTTTTATAGTTTTAATGTTATAGTAAGTGACTTTGATATAGTATTTAACAAAAAATCATTAAATGTAGTAATGCCTATGATATGATCTAAATATTTACAGAAATATAAGAAATATATGATCTAAATATTTACAGAAATATTATAAGAAATATAAAAAAAAGTTCACTTTTTAGAACTGCTTGGTGAATGTATTAGTGATTTTTATTTATTTCTTCATACTTTAATATGTGATGAATTTCTCAAAAATTTCCAAATGGGTTCTATTATGTTACTCATTAGACAAATACAAAATAAAAACATTATATTCTCAAGATAGTTATTTATGGATGGTAAAAGTGCTTAACCATTTATTTATCAACCACTTACTCACTTGTACAATATCAAGCATTGTTCCAAGTGTTGATGGTGTGTCAGTGCACAAAACCAAGACCCCCCATGGTGCGTGACTTGCATTTTGGCAGAGAGAGACAGAAATAATCCATAAATGTATCAAAAGAGTGAATTATGTGGTATGTTAGGGTGATGAATTCTGTGGTGAGAGAAAAAGCAAACTCGGGTGAGAAGAATCAGAAGTAGACAAGGCAGTGGTGTAGACTGCGTGGGGTGAGGGGCAAGGGGCGGGGTAGGGGAGGGCAGATGCAGGGGCAGGTGTTGAATCCGGTGGCTGCCAGCAGCTTGGGGAAAAGCGACGAATGAGAAAGATGAACCTGGCGGAGGCTGCTCCACACAGAGCTACTCCAGGGCAAGGGATCCTTTGGGCAGGAGCAAAGGGGCACAATCCTCAGGCAGGGTGAGCGGCAGAGAGGCCGGTGGCCAAGAGCAGTGTGACTGTCACAGGGGCCGGGGTGGGCGGGCCACATCGGGGAGCTTTGGCAGCCATTGTAAGTTCAGACGGCCTTCAGCTCACCAGGGTCCAGCTTAGAAGTTTTTGCCTGTATAGCAGTGTGAAAGTGCACCTCATATACATTGTTTTTTCACTTTCCGTCTAATATTCGGTAGTTATTTAGGTTAGTAAACACTCTCTTATGAGGCAGGTTTGTTGGATCATTTTGCACAGGGAAGGCAAGGCCGGCGTTGTGGTCAAGGCCGGGGTAGACAAGGCAGAGCAAGCACAACCCGCAGGCCGAGTGGCTCGCGGCCGGGGTGACTTACAGCGCATCTCCCTCACCAGGCATCCCCGGTGCACAGCAGGGAGCATCACGCTTTGGAGTTTGCTTGGGGCGGAAAGGGGAGCCACCCACCAGAGACAGGCTTTAGTGGGTGGCCCTGGGAGGGCAGCACCGTGGTCTGGGCAAGAGCGTGGTGGGGCACTGACTAACGCAGCAGTCATAGCAGGCGTGAGAAGCTGTTTTCGGCTGCATTGTGATGGCAAGGCTGGCAGAATTCCCGCGTGTTGGTGTGGGTATGAACGACGGGGAGGAGTCAGGGTGACTGAGAGCTGGGCAGTGGGAAGCCTGGAATCCACACCAGCTGTGACCAGAAAGCTGCTGACAAAACCCGCGGAGAGAAAGGGGAAGGGCTGGCCCTGGAGACGTCCACTCCGAGGCACCAGGGGATGGAGATGAAGGCGCCGAGGTGTCCAAAGAGAGCCCCAGGGAGCCCCGGGAGGACGGAGGAGCAGGCGGTCAGCTGTGCTTCTTGCTGCCCGGTCACTACAGAAAACAGGGACTCGGCCATCAGAACTAACCATCAGAGAGGAGCTGCAGGTGGGACTCTGTGGGCGCCCTGTTCTCAGGAAGCAGGAAGCGAGGTCCTGGCTGAGAGTGAGGAGGGAGGCAGGAGGACGAGCCACGCAGGCAGCAGAATCCACTGAGCATGGGGAGGAAGGGCACAGGCAGCTGTTAGACACGGAGGGCCGCTCCTCAGGGGCCATCCCGGGGTGGATGCCATGTTCCTGTCGGGCAGATGGAGAGAAGGGCGGGTGGTGTGGAGGCTGGAGGCAAACACAATGCGAAGGGGAGAATGGGAACCACGGTTTCCGCTTCAGGGATGTGCGTCATCCCTGTGTTAATCCCAGCTCGCTACAACAGCGGCGCTAAGATTCACGTCTTCATTACTGAGAGATGGAATCCTGTGCGGGCCACCGAATAGCTCCTTTATCACACATTTGACACAGAAGGATGAATAAGATCAACTGTTCAATATAAGCAAAGCCACAATTTTCTCATACTTAATAAAAATGATAAGATTTTTATAGCACATTAGTTTAAGCCAAATCTGCTAATCTGATGTGATAGGAAAGGGCCGTGTAACAGATGCCCACACTAGGCCGGCTCTGCTCGTGCGACCGCAGACTCCAGGGTCTTCTCGTCAGAGTGTGACGAGTGCATCTTCCTGCAGTTCTACGGGAGTCGGCGCTATCGGCAACACGCGAGCGGGTTCCATGTGTTGGGTTGTTTGAGGGACTTTTGCTGGACACAGGCGGTCTCCTCTCTGAAGATGCTTTTCAACCTCTGGCAGGTGTTTTGTTCCCCGAGTGGAAGAGCAAGTCACTGCTCAGGAGATGGTGACTTGCGTTTTACCTGTGAGGAAGCTGCCACCCACCTTGGCAGGAGTGTGTTCCAGGGCTCTGCGCTGCCCAGCTCGGGGAGGGCGCTGGGCCGTCCTTGCACCCCTGCTCTTCCTTCAGGCTGTCACAACCCCCACTGGGACCCTGGAGGCGGGGTGAGGGTGGGGTTAAAGTGCAATTTTGGGTCTCTAAATACTTTTAGTATATGTGCTGCCGAAGCGAGCACTCTAAAATACTTTTAAAGAATAAAGCTTGTCTATCCCAGGCGAGGTCTAAAAGGCATTTGGGAAATTTGATAAAATTCGTTGCTGTGTGGCCTCCCTCGTCCTTGGGCTCGGCCTGAGCTCCCTGGTGAGCACGAGGAAAGGCTCACTGTCGCCCACTCTGTCCCCTCTCTCTGGCCTCACCCCTGCGGCTACTCCTCCTCTGGCCCGGCTGGCCTTCCTGTCCCCTTCACCCAGCAGGCCTGTCGCTGCCTCCGCACACTATGGATCATGAGCAATGAAGTCAGGGATGGTGGCTGCGATCGTCAGCTTTCTGTCACTGCAGCAAAACACCTGAGACAAAAAGCTAATGAAGAGACAGGGTTCATTTGGGCTCTTAGTCCCAGGTGTCCTGTGGCATGGGGGGGTGGTTGCTTTCGGGGTCTGCTGGGGGACCAGAACAAAGGTGACAGGAAGCACATGACTGGGAGGCTGTCACCCCATGGCCAGGGCAGGAAAAGGGAGGGAGGAGAGGCTCGGGGGCCCACAGTCCCTGCAGGGACAGGCCTGTGACCTGAGGACCTCCCCCAGGGCCCTGCCTCTGGGGGGCCGCCCACGACATCCCCAGTCTGGGGCACAGGACCGCTGAGGGACATTCCAGACCCAGCTCCAGCAGGGTCTCCCGTCCCCAGCTCCCTCTTCAGTTCCGGATGGAGAATCCCTGTTCGGTAAGGCTCAGTCTTGATTTATACAGACTAACTCAGGACAGTTTGTATCTTGTGCAGTGAAAGGGATGAATGTTTTGGTCTATCTACCTCTGTCATCTACCTACACATGCATTTACAGTCACGTGTCGTGCACTGACAGAGGTGGATTCTGAGGAGCACGTCCTCCTGGGGCGACCTCACCACTGTGTCACCCTCACTGTGTGCATGACGCTGTCCCAGCGGTCCCCCTGGGCCACTCGCGGGGGTCTCTGATGCTGCAGCACGGTCCTGTGCCAGGCTACAGCCGGCACGACTCGGCTTCCTGCTTTGCATTGACCTTTCGAATAAGTGGGAGACTGTGCTCCGAAAAAGTGATAAAAGGCAGATCAAGTGCTTAGTCCAGGAACAGAGTCCTTTGTGATCGCCATGCAGCACTGTGGGCTGCACGTGACTGCGCTGTTCTCCGCACGGTAGGTGTGCAGCGGGCCCATTTCCTACCAGCCTCAGCACGAACAGTGGCTGCTGCACTCCTCAGTGACCTTATGATGGCTATGATGTCCCCGAGTGACAGGAACTTCCCAGCTCCTTTATAATCTCCAGGGCCACCGTCACACGTGTGAGTGTTGCTGACCAGCGCCATGTCGCAAGGCTTTGGCTGTGTTGTAGGTGAATCCGGTAGTTGGTTGAATTTTCTGCTGGGTGGAGATAAGGAAAACTTCAAAACTGTTTAAGAAATGATTTTTCAGATATCTCCTCCTGTTCCTTCCTCCCCTTCTCTCAGAAAGGCCATTACAATTAACCCCTCTCTTAATGGGTCCTGATGCGGAAGGCACTGGCAGAAGTCATTGTAATTAAATAGCAAGATGCTTTTGCTTTATGTTGATCTTTTGATAACTGTGATAAAAACAAAGTGGTTTCATCCACATTCAGTCCAAAGTGGCCTCCATGGGACCGGCTTGGCGCGAAACATCTATTGAGTATCCAGGCCAAGGGTGTCACCCCATGTACTTGTGTACCAAAGAATCACAGAGTGTTCCGGCCTTCTGAACAAGTGGGAATCCACAAAGTGGACACAGGGATTTGTGTGGCATCTAACACATCCGTCAGAATCCCTGTATCAGTTGTTACTTGGCCAGCTCTTCCAGGAGAGGGAGGCTGAGGGATGCACACAAAAGAATGTGTGCCAATAAAGGCCAGGCACTCCTCAGAACAGCTGGAAAGATTCTCAAAAGGTGATTTGTATTGCATTTTAGATCAACTCCCATGAGTATGCAAATCAGAAATTATAATGGAAATCAAGTTGAAAATATATTTGTCTGTTTGTATCTTATTGTACATACAATTCCCTTACTGTTGTGACACACTCTGCTGTATGGCCTGGAAGAATGATTGGCTCACTTTTGTTTCTGGAACAGATTTTTTTTTGTCATCCTGAGCTACTCCACACGGCTTTTAAATATATAACCTCAATAAGGTATTGTGTAATTAAACAAAGCTCTCTTCTACCTTCTCCAGAGGTGGGACTGAAAGATGAGCCCAAAGACACTAAAAACCAGGATTTGAGTGTTTCTCTTTCCCTAGTCAGGAGATTTCTCCCACTTATGATTCCAGCTTATGATTCCAGCATGTGCGGACCTGGGCTGTTTGGCCACCCTAATTTATGGTGTTTTTGGGGCAGCCGACATTTGAATGTTTGGGATGTTAACAGTCTCTGGGGTTAGTATTTGCTGCAGGGACAAGAGATAGTTCTTGTTGGACAGACTGGAATTTAGTGGCACAACTCTGGAGCTGGCCCTCCATGTGCCTGCCCACCCAGACTCCCTGTGGTGCCCGCAGGTCCCAGGATGCCGCCTGTCTGGAGGGTCACTGTGCACCCAGGTGGCGTTCATCTGCCCCCACCCAGAGAGGAGCGGAGACCCTGAAACACTACTGAACTTCATCTTCACCTACACTTTCTGAACTATGTTTGGGTGACTTGGTGGAAGAGGACAAAGAAAAGTTACCCTCCCAAAAATGTGCAAATGGAGAGAATTCTGTCTGCTTTGAGCTGTGGTGTTCATGTGCGTTTATCCTTCCCGTTGCCTGGAGCAGCCCTCGCTGCCTCCCTGTGTGTGTGGGCGACGGTATTTCTACTTCAACAATGAGGAAAGCAGCTCAAAGGAGACAAACTACTTGCTTGAGATCACAGTCACCAAATACCAACATTCTGGATTACCATCCAAATAGAAGTATGTGTACAGTCACACAGCTACATGCTCCGTGGTTAAGGGGGCTGATTAAAAATTCAAGACCGCTCCAGAAGCCGCATCCTGCACTCTTCGGACCCTGGCGCAGCCCCCTCCCGTCAAGAACCGGGTTGCCCTTTGCCGGTAACTGGAAGAGATGGAGGCGACATGGCCAGACTTCTGCAGGCAGTGTGACCACACTGACATCGCTCTACTGTGAGGCCCCCACATGCAGAGAGAACTGACAGGGTCTAGCTGTTCCAACCATCGCATCCCAGGTGTCAAAACTGGCATGAAGAGGCCTCCAGAGAATCCCCGCCCTTGCCGCCACATGACCGCGGCCTCTGACAGACGGTGAGCATCCACACCCCAGGGGAACCAAGGCCCGTGAGCTGTGGTTTCTGTCGAGATGTCCTCCAGAACCTCACGTTCCCACAGACGGCTCTCTGGGAGGAGGCTGGACCCTGGGGCTTTACAGCTGACCTTCTTTAGGAGGTCAGGAGAGCTGGGTCCCTGGAGCGTGACCCAGAAGGGCTGTAGGAGGTGGGCCCCGCCGGGAGGCCTTTCTGTTGCTGGGTGGGGGTCACTATGGGGTCATGGGTCCCTGGCCCTTTTGTATCCCGTCAGGCAAACTGATGTGTGAGCTGCAAGCAGGCTAAAGGCCCAGGAGCTGTTCTGATCTTGAGGAGTCCAGCTCATTTGAGAAACTAGTTAAATACAAGGTCAGTGAATTTTAGGACTCAGCCTCGGAGTTCATCTGCTCAAAGCAAGCTGGCCCAGAGCCTGGCGGGGAGCATGTGACAGCCTGGCTGTTGGGGAAAGCGCGCCTGAGAAACAGGAGCCCCACTCTGGGGGACCCTGCCCCGCTGGAGCTCAGCTCAGGCTTCCTGCTGCTGACTGATCCGCTGGGCTTAGAGAAAGGTCGAAAGCCCAGTGGAAAGTAAAAGGAGGAAATCGGTTTTTAGTGAAGAATTTCAGCCCTGGAGTCTTTCACTCCTGCTGACTGAACCTGTTTCCAGACACTGATCAAATGACCAGGTCCCATTAGCATTTTACAAATTGCACGTTTAACTTTAAGGTAGTTGTAGATTGACAGATAGTTGTCAAAACCAATACAGCCTGGATGCCTCAGCCTGCCCCTTCTGAGTGGCACCCTCTTGCCGCTCGATCTCAGCCACCCCTTAATGCCTGGCAACCACCAACTGCTTTTCTACTTCTGCACTTACGTCGTTTACAGAGGAACGCTTTCTAAGGGGAATGGTGCTCCGTGTAACCTTTTGAGACTGGCTGGTGTGACTCAGTCTAATTCTCTGGAGTTTCTGCCCCATTGTCTCACGCACAATAGTCCCCTTTATCTCCAGGTTCGTTTTCTCTAGTTTCTATTATTCACATCAACTAGTATTAAAAAATATTAGGTGGAAAATTCCAGAAATAAACAACATCTTTTTAGATGTACCACATTTGTATAACCTTTACTATAATATATTGTTATAACTGTTGTATTATTGGTTATTGGTGTTAATCTTTTATTGTGTTTAATTTATAAATTAAATTTTATTGTAACTATGTATGTATAAGAAAAATAGTATGTAGAAGATCTGGTACTATCTATGGTTTCAGATATCTGCAGGGGTTTAGGGAAATACCCTGCCTGTATGAGAGGGAACTATTGTATATGTAGTTCATTACTTTTAATTGCTAAGTAATATTCCCCTTTATGGATGTACCAGAGTGTGCTCAGCCATTCAGTCACTGGAGGACATTTAGGATGCTTTAGATTTTGGATGTTAGGAATATATCTGTCATTAACATGTTTGTAGAGGTTTTTGCACATACGTAAGTCTTAAATTTCACAGTAGAATTGCAGGGCGATGCAGGGTGATGTGGTTGTTTCATGTTTAGTTGTTAAAGAAACGGGAGAACTTTCTCAGTGCTGCAAGACAGAGGTACCTCAGTCCATGAACCTGATTCTTTCCACAGTTCTGGTCCCAACCGGGTTGTATGAGAACCAAATCAAATTCGACATTCAGGCTCAGTGCTAACCTTACGGAAAAATTTGATTCAGTTCTTGTCTAGTTCGGCTTGTGAACAGAATCCTGGAGAGAATCAAATTCCTGCACTGAGGCAACGCTGTATGTTACATTTCTAGGAGCAATGAGTTTGTGATCTGGTTTCAACACATTCTCAACAGCATTTGGTGTTACGATTTTCAATTTTAGCCTTTTTGATAGCTGTGTAGAAACATCTCAATGTGGCTTTAATTTGTATTTCCAAAGTGCTTAATGGTGCTGAATGTTTTCATGTGGGTATTTGTTACCAATAGCACTTCTTTGGTGGAATATCTTTTCATGTCTTTTGTCCATGTTCTGTTTTTTCTTTAAATACTGAGTTTTGAGTTAAAAACATATTCTTTATACTGGTGCTTTTTCTGGTATGTGGTTTGCAAATATGTTCCCCATTCTGTACTTTGTATTTTTCCCCTTAAAAAGTTTTTCATGGAGCAAAGTTTTAAATTTACTTGAAGCTCAGTTTACCAATTTTTGCTTTCATAGATATTATTTTTGATATTGAGTCTAAGAACTTTGCCTAGCCCAGGACCCTGGCATTTCTCGCCTACATTTCTTCTAAAAGGTTTACGGTTGTATGTTATATTTAACTTCATGATGCTCCAGTATCTCAGAATGTAAGGTCTTTAAAGAGGTAACTAAATTAACAATGAAGGTGTTAAGGTGGGCCCTTAATCCAGCCCGGCATGAACTTGTAAGTGGAGGAGGTGCCAGGAGTGAGCACACACAGAGATCATCATTCATCTTGATCCTCGGGAAGGAATCTAGTCTGACAGCCTTCAGAACTGCCAGAAAATGCATTTCTGTTGTTGAATCCATCTAATCTGTCACGTTTCATTATGAGAGCCCTAGCAAACTAACATACCTGTGTGTGAATTTGGGGGAAAATGGGCAGTTTTACTCTGCTGAATCAGCCAGTCCATGATCATAGTATATCTTGCCATTAAATGTGGAGCTTTTATTTCTTTCATCATCATTCACAGTGTGCAGTATACAAGATCTTTACCCGTTTCCTTGGATTTATATATGTGTTTCATTTGAAGTCAATCATTTGGTTTTGTATTTTTAATTTAAATTTCCAGTGTTTATTGCGGACAGAAATACAACAAAGTTTGAATTTTTATCTTGTATTCTATGACCTTGATTTGTTCACTTATTTGTTCTAGAATTTGTGATGGGTAGCTAATTTGGTGCAAGTTATATAGGCAATTGTATCCTGCATGTAGGGACAGTTTTAACCTTCCTCTTTACTCTGCGCACCTATTAACTTCCTTTTCACGTCACATTGCACAAGCTGTATTGTTTGATAGTATGCTGAATAGCAGTGGCAAAGAGGAGACTCCTGTTCCTAAGTTTAGGAGAAAAACGTTCATTCTTTCACCTTTAAGTATGATGTTAATTATAAAATGTAAAGTCTATTTGTGGATAATTTTTAGTCATTTGTGGAAATTCTCATTTTTTTCCCCAGGCCATTCAATCATGAGTGGATGGATGTTGAATTTTGCTACCTGGCTTTCTGACACCCGTTGTTATGACCTGTGAATGTAAAAATTCCATTCATGCAGTGGAATATTACACTGACTGATTTTCCAATAGGAGACTAGACTTGCATCCCCGGAATAAACATTTAATTATGGTGCATAGTTTCTTTTTCACATTGATGAATTCAAGGAAATATTTTGTGAATGATTTTTGCACTTAAATTGTTTAAGTTGTCAAATTTACATGTGTGTGGTTTTTCTTAGTACTCTCTTGTGAGCTTTCGTACCTCATAGTTTCTGTAGTGATGTTGCATACTACCCTAATATTGGTAGTATGTCTTTTCTCTTTTCCTCTTTGCAGTCTTGCTGGCTGTCTGTCCACTGTATTCTTTTTTTTTTTTTCAGTGAACCAGCTCTTTATTTCGTGGATTGTTATTATTGATTTCCTGTCTTCAATTTCATTATTTTATGCTGCTAACTTTATTATTTTCTTTTTCTGCTTGCTTTCAGTTTATTTTTCTCTCCTTTTGCTAGGTTCTTAAGGTGAGAATTTAAGCTATTAATTTGAGGCATTTCAGTTTTTCACTAATGCATGCAATTAGTGTTATAAATCTCTCTCTAACAACTGCTGTGGTTTGCTTTCAGTTCTATGTATTTTAAAATTTCACTGAAGATTTTCAATTTGATCCATTGATTCTTAAAATTGTATTGTTTAGTTTCCACAGTTTGGGAGATTTTCTTTCATTTATGTATTTATTTAAGTGCATGTTTGTAGTATATAGTGGTTACATTCCTTGTGGGGAATTGGTCCATGTAGATAATATGTCTTAATTCCCCTTTTTCATCCCCTTCTGTGCCTTCCCCCTCTATCCATCTCTTGATTCCCTTCTTTTTTTGTTGTACATGTGTATAGTACATAATATTTGCATTCATTGTGTGGAGTTGGTACATGTCCATAATCCACCTTGAATCCTTTTTTCATCCCCCTTCCCTCCCTTCCCTTCCTCTTTTGCTTTTATTTCTCTATTTCTCCTTTTAGAAAGATCTACTTCCTTGCTTCTATCATCTGTCTTTTATTTTTACTATGGATTTCTCATAAAGGGGAAACCATAGGATATTTAAACTTGTGCGTCTGATTTATTTCACTTAACATTATGGTCTCAAGGAGCATCCATTTTTCTACAACTAGCACAAGTTTATCCTTCTTTATGGCAGAGTAGTATCCCATTGTGTGTAAAAACCACATTTAGTTTACCCATGCATCTGTTGATGGACATATGGCCACTTCCAAAATCTAGCTGTCATTAATCATGCTGCTATAAACATGGGTATTTCAGTTACTGAATCCTAGTTCGAGTACCTTGTATTTGAAGAATATATTCTGTATGATTTAAATCATTTTAAATTTGTTGAGGTTTGTTTTATTAACTAAAATTTATTATATCTTGATGTCATTTTTGGGCTATGGACACTTGAAAGGAATGTGCTATCTGCTGCTCTTCAGTGGCATGCTTCATAAGAATCAGCTACAGCCCCTTGGCTGGCAATTTTGTTGCGTTCTTCTACATTCTTGCTGGTTTTCTGCATTGTTTTATATCCACTGTGGGGAGAGAAATATTGAAATCTCTGTTATTGTGAGTTTGTCTACTTCTTCTTTCAGCTCCATTGCCTTTTCTTCACAAATCGGTAGGGCTCTCTTGTTTGCTGCACACATGTTTAGATTGCTGTGTTTTCTTGGCAGAATGATGTTTCATTATACACACTCTCTCTGTCCTTTGTAATTTTTCTTGCTCTGCATTATAGCTTTTCTGATACTCATGTATCCATTCCTGCTTTCCTTTGATTTCTGTTTGCCTGGCATAACTTTGAGAATCATTTTACTTTCATTCCGCCTACATTGCACATTTGCAATGGTTTCTTTGTACAAAGCATACACTTGGGAATAGTAGATTGACTAATA
This sequence comes from Hystrix cristata, assembly GCA_004026905.1. Lineage (NCBI taxonomy): Eukaryota > Metazoa > Chordata > Mammalia > Rodentia > Hystricidae > Hystrix > Hystrix cristata. Next base: position 41,404 of record PVJO010002383.1, on the reverse strand, counting down.
GTTCCTAAGATTTCCAAGTCCAAATTATTGTGTCCTATGGAAGCTACCACATATGGCAAAGAGACATGGTAAATGTGATTGTTATGTTGGGGATCTTGGCAAGAGGGAGCACCTTGGATTATCCCTGTAGGCCCTAGATTTAATCATGTCTCTCTGTAAGAGGAAGTGAAAAGGAGAGAGAAGGTCATGGAATAAGAACAGAGAGGGGTCAAAAAACAACAGGCTGCTGGGTTTGATGTTGTGGAAAGAAGCTTTGGTTCAAGGAATGCAAGGAGTACAGTTTCATAAGCTAGAAAACAGGAAATAGATTCTTTCGTGGCTCTTCTGAGGAAATACTCCTCTCCAGACACTGTCACTGTAGTCTAAAGAAACTGATTTTGGAAATCTGGCTTCTAGAACCATAAGAGTATAATTTTGAGTTGCATTAAGCCACTAAATCTGTTACAGAAGTGATAGGAAACAAATATATTAAGGTGGCCATGGCAGCATAGGTCTGTAATCTGAGTACTCTGGGAGGCTGAGGCAGGAGGATTGCAAGTTTGAGTCCAATTGGGCAACTTGGACTCAAACTTGACCTAGCAAGACCCCATCTAAAAAAATTACATAAGGGCGGGTCACAGCTGGGTGTGGAGGCCCCGGGGTCAGTCTCCAGTATTAGAAAAAAGGGAGCTAATACACTGGGTGATGATATGTAATCTGCTCTACTACCAATACTTTGTCTTTTGATTGAAGAATTTGAGCCATTTACATTTACTGTAATGTTTGACAAGTTAGGGCTTAAATTTGGAATTTGTTTTTTGTTTTTCTTGTGTTTTCTCCTTTTAATTTCTGTATTTACTTTTACCTGTCTTCCTATAGGCTACTTGAATATTTTTTAGATTTCCATTTGAACTTACTTACAATGTTTTTTAATGTATCTATTTATAGCTCTAGTAGTGATTGCTCTAGATATTATATTATACATACATAACATCACAGATTACTAAGTTTTATAAGTTTATGTAAGCTACAGAAATTGTATCACCCTTAGGATTCCTTCATGCTCCCCATATATTGTACAGTATATTTAGGCATTTTCTGTACATACACTTAGAACGCAAATCAGGCAGTATCATAATTGTTATCTACTTTCAAAAATTATTTAGAAACCTCACATGGGGAAGAAGAAAGATCTATTGGATTCTTCTTTATTTTGTCTGGCCACATTTTGTTTCTTCCTGATAACTCAAGGTCCCTTACCTTGTCTTTTCCATTCCCATCAAGCATCTTTCTTGAGCCACCCTTTAATGGGAGTTGGAGGTCAGCCTGGTCAACATAGCAAGACCCCATCTAAAAAAAAGTTTTGGTTTCTTATTTATTCCCAAGAAATATTTTTTTCTGGCTGTGGAATTCTATATTAATAGTTCTTTCCTTTCAGCGTTTGAAAAATAGTGCACTACCTCCTTCTGGCATCCATGGTTTCTACTAAAAATGTCTATGGTGATTGTAATTGTTTTACTCCTATTATTAAAGTGCCATTTTTACCCCCTTCTGGCTGATTTCGATTTTTCTTTGTCTTTGGTTTCAGAAATTTAATTATGATTTGCTTTATCATGGATTTCTTTGGGTTTATCCTGCTTAAAATTTACTCAGTGTCTTAAGATTTTAGGTTCAGAGATTTTGACAAATACGTGAAGTTTTCTGTGATAACTTTAAGGATTTTTTGGTCCCACCCTCTTTACTTTTCCTCGTAAAACTCTGATGACATCAGTGTTGGATTTTAACAATCCCACACGGTCTTGAAATTCTGTTTCTTTTTCTGTTTTTGTCCCTGCTCTTCAGGGTGCACAGTCCCATGACCACGCCCTCCAACTCCCCAGTCCTTTCCTCTGATACTTCCACTCTTCTTTGAGCTCACATACTGGGCTTCTGTCTTAATTAATGTGTTTTCCAATTCTAGAATTTCCATTTGATTTGTTTCATCTTCTCTTTCCTTGTGGAGAGGGTCTTATTTTTTTAATCCTGTCTTAAATATGTTCAATCTTGCTCTTCAAAGCATTTCTACATGACTGCCCTAAAATAATTGTCAGATACTCTCACATCTCTGCCATCTTGATGTTACCACCTTTTGAGGTCCCTTTATTTGCTGGAGATTTTCCTGCTTCTCAGTTCATATCATAGTCGTATGTAGATCTGCTTTAGTGGGTTGTGTCACACTGCTCCAGCACGGCAAAGTCGGGGTGTATGAAACCTTCTTACTTCCAAGGGGAAGGGAGAAATGCACGGCCCCTCCTTGGGCTCCAGTGATCCCAAGGATGGTCTCCTTGTCGTTACCAGGTAGAGGTGAAAATCTCTCTTCTCTTTCTTGCTTCTCCACTGCCACCACTAGGAGGGCAGCCCTCTCCTGCTGGGTGATAGAGTGCATGTTGACTCCTCCCTGGGCCTTCTCTGATACTGCCCCTCTGAGACCATGCAGAGGGTCCTCATTCTACCAGTAGGAGCAGAATAATAACCTCACTATCTGTTGGCAGGGTCTGAAGTTCCAGCTCCTCACTGGTGTTTTTGAGACCACCCAGGCGAGGTGTTGAGGTGTTCATTACAACCCAACCTGCGTGGAAATCACATCGTTATTCAGCGGTGGCTCTTGTGGATAGCGTGAGGATGCAGTTTCTCTTTGGCTTTTAGATGGAATAGGGTAAAGCTTTTCCCTCTTGAGGATCTTCCTGGCCATTGGGCTAGAGACAACAGACTCTTGCTGGGGCTTTCTGTGCGAATCTATGGTGTTTCCTCCAACCCAAGTCTGGAATATGTGAGGACAAAGAAATCTCAGGGAATTCACCATCATGTCTGTCTTCTGGTCTTAACTTCCTTTGCCATTTGCATTCCTTCTTCACTTTTCAGGTCTTCTTATGTTTGTTTTCAATATATTATCCAGAAGTTTTAGTTATATGTGGCAGGAAAAATAAGGAAAATTATTTCATCTTCCTAGAAGTGGAGGTCCAATTTGCATTTGTTAAACCTTCCCCAGATACAGTCAAGTTTGAGAAACTTGGCTGTTGCTTTTCAGAGAGATTTAGTGACTGGAGGTTGTAAAGGGCTTTGCTTATCTTTCTAACTACTGCAGCCAACAGGTGTGATGGAAGGCTGCAGAATCACCATAGCAGAGATGTCCCAGTCATGATCCTCTGACTCTGGTGTGTTGCTTTCAACCTGCTGGACCCTACATCTCTGCCCAAAGGGAGTCAGATGAGATACTGGGTTTGAAGTGTGTAACTTGGTGCCCGGCATGCAGTCTCTGTTCAGTTTCTGTGCATAGCAGCTGACATGATTTTCAGCCTTCGTGCCTGCCTGTGTGTGCTGGCTCCTGTAGCTCTCCACCATCTTCCTTGGCTCCTTTGCTGTCTCAGGATCTGCCTCCTACTCCTCTCCCCTACTGTAAACAGTTTCAGTTGGTCTCACAGGCTCCATTTTGGCTGTCCTCAACTCCACACAGTCTCTGTCTCCTGGCATCTAAAGCCACCTTTTCAACTCTCACTGTGACTTCAAACTCAGTGCATACAGGTAAGATTTTGCTGTACTCAGAAGATGTTACCCAGATGCTGAAGTTACAAATCCTGAGGCTGACTTTACTTTCTTCTTTATGTATTTCCTGTTTAATCAGAGGCCATGACTTCTATTTTCTAAGCCAGTGTTTCCGCTCTGAAACGCACAACCTGGTCTAGTTACTTTCTCACTGCTGGGACACTATACGCAACACCCACAACTGTAAAGTGGAAAGGTTTATTTTGGCCCATAGTTTGTAGAGGTTTCAGTCCATAGTCAGCTGGCACCAGGTCAGGGGAGCATGGCAGAGGGCATCACAGAGGAGAAACAGCTCATGGCATGGCAGGCAGGAAGCAGAGAGGGATCGAGGGAGCAGGGAGGGAGGGGTGACCCACCTCCTCTGACCAGGCTTCAACAGCCAACAACACATTTAGCTATAAATTTATAAATGGAATAATCATCCATCAGTATCACACACCCATAATCAGGTCACCTCCCCAAAACCCCGCCTATGAGTGCATGAGGCTTTGGGGGCCCTCTAGATATAAACCATAACAACCCGCTAATGCCCTCACCTCAGGATGGCCAGTTCACATTGCGATTGGCAAGCTTTTTTCATTGCCCACTTACCTGACCTCCGTTCCCACCGGTGCTGGGTGAAGGATGTCTTGCCTGGCAGTAGAAACATCCTTTCTTAGCCCTTAAGCATACACTACAAGAGAGCCATCCCATGTAGCAAGAAAGGACCAGGGAGAACCTATCATCCTTATTTTTATAAATTTGCAGAATAAGAATAAACATCTTTTGTTTAAGGATGATGTCGTATAACACACATAAGCAAATACATAAGCAAATTTGTTATTTTCATATTTTACATTACACATTTTAAAGACGTGTTTGTATATATAAGTCATGTACATTTATTAACAGAGGTGAGTATTATTTATACATGTAATACATATTTGGTCTTTGGTCCCTAGCTCCTGGCCCAGAGCTAGTGAACTTTTGGAGTCTCCCGTGACCAGCGTCTTGTGTAAGCTAATGAGTGACGTGGGAAGAAGCCCTCGGGAAGAAGTAACTGCAGCTGGGGCTGGGCACCGGAAGCGCCAAAGACGATTAGAAGGTCGAAACTGAAGCCCTTTCGGGAGATTGAGTCCAGCCACCAGTCATCCGTGACATTCAGTCATGCGCTAGGATGAAACATCCATAAAAGTCTCCGAGTGGTGGGGTGCAGGGAACGTCTGGGTTTGGGGCACACTGAGGACAGCCAGGGTGGCGCTTTCAAGAGGCGTGAAAACTCCGCGCCTCCCTTCCGTCATCTCTGACCCGCACCCGCCTTCCGCTTGCTGCTTCCTGAGCTATACGGCGAAGCTCTACTGGGAAGTAAACTGCCTTCCTGCATCTTGCAAGTTGTTATAGTGACTAAACGGACCTTGGGAGGGTGGCGGGAACATCCGAATTCGTGGCCGGTCACTCGGAAGCGTTAGCGGCCCTGGGACTTGCGCTGCTGCCTGGAGGCAGCGAGGTCTTGTGGGAATGGGGCGGCGGGCTCAGTGCTGCGCCAGAACCGACTCGTTAAGCGTCCAGCTGAGGTCAGAGAGCTGGAGAGCGCTGTGAAGAAATCACATGCATTTGGTGCCTGAAAAATATTATTGATTTGTCGTTAGAGAAAAGAAACGGAAGATGATTAATCAGATTTTTTGTTTTGTTTTGTTTTCCTGGGACAGAGTCTCGCTGTGTAGTTCAGGTTGGCCTTGAACTCATTAAGTAGCTGAGGCCGGCCTCAAACTCACAACGACCCTCCTGCCTCAGCCTTCTGAGTGCTGGGATTACAGGAGTGCACCACCACGCCTGGCTATCAGATTTTTTTTTTTTTTTTTAAAGATGTTTGACAACCTTAAAGAAAAAGATAACCAGAGCGTTCAACAGACACCTTAAGGGAATCTTTTGGGAAAATCAAGAATGTGTAACTCAGGAAAGAGAAGACAAATTTAGAAGCAATCATAACTGTAAGATGATAGTCTGTAAACTAGGAAGTGAAAGGATAATAACAAAGCATTAATATAAAATTAACACACCTAAGATAAAGAAAGTACTGAAGAAAAATAATTTAATTAAAGGAAAACATTCTACCATAGCAGAATGTGAAAGAGATAAGAAGAAAACTGATGTTGTGGGGAACTGATCAGGGTTAGGGAGGAAAAATTTGAGAAGCTACCTCAGAATACAGAGGTGAAGACCACGTACACAAATCCACACACACAAAGTGCAGAGAGGCAGGGGAGGGTGCAGGCAATTTGCACACGAAAAGCTTGACCAGGAAATGAGATAGGAGGAGCAGAAGGACTTGGGAAGAAACACTATTCGAAGTTACAACTGGAAAACGAAGGTAATTTTCTTCACAGAAGGTATCTCTTCCTCAAATGTGACTATACACAGAACCCTAAAAAGGAATCAAATGGTAAAAGTGGAATAAGAAGATCATGAAAAAGGTTCTCTAGAGAAAAGTACATGTGAGAAATTTCAAACTGTGGTTATCAATGGATTGCAAATTAAAACCACAAAATAAGGTTTGCTATCGGACTCAAATGAACAACAAAACCAACATTTTCTGAATTTTAGAGAACAGACTTTCTTTCCTTAATATGTGTAAAAAGGATTAGCTGGCACAACATTTTTGAGGGTCAACAGTGTGTGTGTGTTTGTGTGTATAGTAAATGCTCTAAAATGTATTTTTCCTTTCAATATACAAATTCATTTATAAGATTTTCTTTTCTCAAGGAAATAATTCAAATGAGCTAGTTTCTTGACAAATACTTTATCCCTATATCCTTTCTTAAAAAATCATTTTGAGTCATTTTTTTAGATATAGCCTTGTAGGACAGGGAAAATTTCGCCTCTCCCTCTGGTGATTCAATAACCAAGGGTCTGTAATAAACTGACAACAGGCAGGTGAACAGGAGAAAAGTATATGGATTTGTTTGACGCTAGGTTGAATCTCATGAAAGAAAAGTGAACACCCCACAAGCCAGCAGGATCCAGATGCTTCTACGCCTCCTTCCTAGGGCAGAAGGAGGGAACACCAGCAATTTAAGGGAGAGGAGATGAGGTTTGGAGAGGACGGGGGCTCAGAAGGACAGATGCAGCTGGGAGAGAGGCTGTCTGGCGTGGTGTCCCTCCAGCTCCTCCGGTGCAGTGGAGCCATCTGCCCTGGAGGATGAGATTCCAGGAGGGGTCCGTGCCACTGAGTCATCTCTGAGGGACACAGGCGAGCTGGGACTCGCCCCTGCCGGCGCCCTCTGCTCCGCAGGACTCGCCGGTCGATGTCATCGCGCATCAAAGCGGCATCTTGGGTGGCTTTTCCTGAGCTCTGTAACTCTCCTGCAACTCTGGGCGAAGTTTCTTTCCTTCATCATTGTTTCAGGGCTGCAAATCCTTTCCCAACCATCCAGTCCAGGAGCCACTGTTTATGATCTCCAAATACATTCAGTGACATTCATCAAATAAGGCAAATGTAGATGTGATAGTAAAAATACACCAGGAAGAATCCAAAACTGTTTTTAAGAATAACATCTACTAAAAAATACGGGGATGCAACCTGGGTTTTATTTGAAATAAAAACAAAGCTAAAATAAACGAAGTGAAATGGAACTAAACCGAATCAAACAATGAACTGCTATTTGCCACTTAATTCTGCAGTAGCCAGAGCGCCATGAAACTCTCGGGTTAGAAGAGCTGATGCTTCCGCGTGGTCCCATGTTGGACTATCAGGGATGGTGAGATTTTGTGTGACAGCGCTGACCTCAGGAGGGACGCGGGTGCTCCCCATGCTCCAGACCCTCCTATTGACAATGGCAGTTAACAGCATTCCCCGGATCCACAGAAGGGATAATTGCGGTAGTGTTAGCTTTAAAAACTACAACACAAAGGACAATTACTGTGGTTTGAAACGCCCGCGGATTACGATGCAATCGCTTCCAGCCGGTCAAGTTTATTCCTCCGAAGTCGGTTTGGCAAAGACAGCGCAGGCCCCAAGTAGACGTTCCCTCGAGGTCTCTCTTTCTGACACACACGTATTAAAGGAAAATGAGGGCTGTCATTTGGGGGGACCCCCTCTGACTCTCTTCCGTTCTCTCCCCGGCTGTCACAGGCGAACGGGGCACATTTCAGAGCATGATTCCCAGTAAGTTTTTAAGGGATTCAGTTCATATAGAGAAACATTCGCCAGGATGAACTACCAATTGGGTGCAGAATGCAAATTAAAAAATCAAAATAAAGTAGTGGATAAGGGAAAGCTAACCTTTGGAAACTATGATATTTCAGAATGAGGACGTTATTTTCCTCGCTGCCATTAACTACATGTGAGTTTGTTCCCCGAGCCGCTCGGGCTGGGAAGACGGGTGCGAGGAGGTTTTCTTCCCCGGGTCTGAAGCCCTGCGCTGTTCCTTGTCCCCGGACAACCCAGAAACATCTGACAATTGGCTGCTTGCTTCTACCATCACTGTAGTCACTTACAAGCTTTAAAAAGAAAATAATCAGGAGCATAAAGAGTTAGCTTCTCTTTTTTTCCCAGGGTCTCCTCTCCCCTTCCCACCCCGTCTCCAGTGGGGCCACCTCGCCCTGGGCCACAGAGGCAAACAAAGGGAGAGTGGCAGGCACGTCTGCCATATGGGGATCGTGTGCCCGGGTGGGACAGAGGTGGATAGCTGTTTGGGCCACATTGGGCCAGGCTGGGAAGGGAGTCAGGCCTGCCGTGTCCGTGTCCTTTAAGAAGAGTACACACATGTGCACACACACGCGCTTTTTCACCTGTTCTGGAATACTTCCCCACAATTCATATATATTAAGAATCACAGCTTTTGTGTAAACCCATCTGCTAGAGCCAGAGCCTCACTATTCATTACTGAAAAAATTTGAAATAAACACCTTGTCCCCAGTCCCCCCCATGAAACCAGTTATCCATTGAGCACCAATGTGCCCAGTGAAAAACAAACAAACAAACAAAACCCCTCAGCCTGAGGAGAAGCAGTCACATTTGGGGGTGGCCACCAAAGCTTTTGTTTGCTAAGACTCAGAGTTGAAGAGATTTTCTTAAAAATTAGCAAAAGCTCATTCCTGCCTGAGGACAGAGGGGACCAGGAGCCCTTGGGACCCCAGCCACGTCCCCACTTCCAGGGTGAGAGGGAGAGCAGCTTTAATTACTGAAGTTTATTTTTTCACAGCAGCCTTTAGAGGAAGACCTTCGGCAACCCACACTTTGAAGATTTATCCATGGCACTTACCAACTCTACTTTCATGTATTTGAAATAAAAATAGCTTAGCAGCAATTTGCTTCTTTTTTTACTCTTGTTTTAAACTCATCCCTCTCCCACCTTTGAAGTGCCAGAACTCTCTTAGTCACCAGCCTTTGCGAATGGCAAAATGTTAATCATAAGAATTTATTTTCTGGGCTAACAAATGTTTTCCTTGGAGAATTTTTTTTTTTTATCATTTTAGAGAGAACTTTTAAAAAAGATATAAATTAAGTCAGATGGTTGAGAGATTTCCCCAGGGAACAATGCCTTCATTTGTGAGAGTCTCCAGATTTCAGAAATGCGCCCAGAACATATAGTTCTACAGAGAGAAGAAAATACCACTAAGAGAGAAAGTCAAAGAGCACTTTCTTCTAAGGAGGTTTTATTCCAATGACATAAAAGGCAAATAATAAGGACTGGGGGTGCAGCTCGGGGTAGAGCGCTTGCCTAGCATGCACAAGGCCCTGCTTTCTGTCTCTTGCACTGATGAAAAACAAAAGCAGGAGTAATAATAATGATAATAAAGTAAAAAATTAAATAAAGCCCAATCCCTCCCCACGTGCACTCAGGAGGTCTTCTCTCTGCCCCAAGTTCCTGCTTTGGCACACAAATGATTATGGGGCATTTGTGCAGAGTTCTGATCAGCAGATTTGATGTATGGATTTAGATCAATTTTTCCTTATGGCGAATCTATATGTTATTCTCCGTCTTCATCTGGCTCTATTTGCTGAGTGGCTGTTACTGGGGGGCAAAGGTCTCCCTGTGGCGGTGGAGACAGCCGGCTAATCTTTTCCTCCTCATAAGAGGAGAGCGAGATATTAAATCATACTTGACGTACCTGCGCCCTGGCAACTTCATCCATATTTTATCTGCTGTAAATTTAATACCACAGCACTTTTTAGGGTGATGTATTTATTAACTGGCCGGGGATGAGCAGTACAAAAATTCAGTTTGTTCAGGAAAATAAAATGAAGACAGTCTGACAAGTTTATGAAGTAAGCACAATAGCTATTTATTACTTTTTAAACGTATAGTTTGCTGAAATGTCTTTAGCAGTGTTTGTTCAATACATGCATAATGCCTTCGCGATCATCTCAGTTTACGCTTTTTTCTCTGAATTTTAATAAAGTCTTTTCTCTTAAAGCCGTCTGCAGCCCCCACTCATGGTGGCCGAGTTGGCGACGAGCCAGGGAAGAGTGAGGTGAGTCCCGGGTGCCCACGCTTGAGACCTGCCCTGCCGCCTCCCCAGGTCTGGGAAGGACCGCGGGGGGCTGATGCTCTCATCCCTCCTCCCTCCCTCGCTCCTTTTCCTTCCCTCCCTCCCTCCCTCCCTTCCTTCCTTTTCCATCTTCCTCCTTCTCACTCTCCTTCCTTCTTTCCCCTTTTCCTTCCTTCCGTCTTTCTTTCCCTTCCGTCCTGGCGTCCTTCTCCCTTTCCTTCTCTCCTTCCTTTTCTGTTTTCCTTCCCTCCTTCTTTCCACCCTCTTTCTTTCTTTTTTCAACACTCCTTGTGTTTCCCAGAATTTACATTCCAGAAGTCCTTATTTTCTCTACAGATGAGTTGTGCGCAAGCCCTTCTTGCTCCTTCTTAGTCTGAGGGCATAAGGAGTCTTTAGCTGTTGAAAAAGGAGAATGAGGTTTTTCTTGCTTACTTGTTTATAATAAAGTCTCATAAACTCTCTTTTCCTCTCCTGTCTTGGTGGATGCCAGGTTGACAGCCTGGCCCGAGATTCAGTTCTGTAAGTGCCCATGGTGGGAGCGGCCTTTCCATGGATCCGGCGCCCTGATGCCTGCTCTAGTTTGGGACTCGCTGGGCTACACCTCAATGAGCTGCAGACTGATTACTGGATGTGTTTGCAATCTCAGTGCCGGGGCCAGCCGCTCTGCGGCCCCAGACAGGCTTCCGGGAAGATCTACACGTCATGCCCGCCGGGCAGGGAGCACAAGCCTCCCTGACTGAGTGAATCTTCAGGCCACAGGCGGACAGCGTTTGGGATTTAGAATCATCTCTTTGCATGGCCCTCTGAAAGATGACCTGCACTTGCTTTGGAAAGGGAAGCCGCAAAGGAGCTACCATTTTTGGGGGAAAGAATATGTGTATCAGGCAGTCACTTTAAGAGTCACGCCCACAAGATTTAAATTTTGTGGTGATGCCCTTATCTGTGCTCCTTTGGTCTTTGGAAAGCGTTCGCTCTTCTAGATAAGACCTGAGTATTTTTAGGAAGCAGCATTTCAGTCCCGCTGGGAGTATACTGTTTTCTTTTCCATGGCGTGTTTGAAACTAGGCAGAATACATAAACAGGGAATGCAACAAACTTCTCTCTTTGTCATCCTTTTAGGCATATTTTTATCTTCCTGAACACATTTGAATTCATTCCTTGACGTTTTGCCTTTCTGTGGTGTAGGGGTGGAAATGGGGGTGATTTCTTTCCTGCCCATTTTAAGGATCATGGCTGACACCTGTGTAAAGAAAGTCAGGTTAACAATGAAAAACGATCTATTTGATCATAGTTGTATGTGACACAGGTGCCTTTGGACCGAAGACTCAAAGAGCCAGAGTGAACCACTCACTTTTGTACTTGTGTTGCACGAGGTAGGGAGAGTCAGGCAGACGTGTGAGGCACCGAAGGGTCTGAGCCGAGGGAGCTGGGTTGGGGGGACCCAGTGAGGCCTGGTTGGGGTCTCCCCGGCCTCTCTGTGCATCTTTCCTTCCTTCTAGGTGAGAGCAGGGCCCTGCTGGAATGAGGGTCTTACCAGCTACCCTCAGACAAGGTGGGAAGAGAATTTCTTTGTGACAGCTCTAAGACAGATGAGAGAGGAGAAATAATGGTACTTTTACGCTTTTTGGCTGGCTTTGGGAAAAGGGGTTTGAGTTGCTATGCTCTGCCTTGGGGAAGAGGAATTTATATTTCACGGCTTGCCGTGAGGCAGGACAAGGAGCAGGAGGAAGGGAGGAACTTGGCTCCTGAGGCCTGCGCGTTGAGAGACTGTGGCAAGAGCTTTGGAGAATGCAGTTTTCCACGCCCCATGGGTGTCTCCGGCAGCTACCATCGCAGCCTCAGCCTTGGGCCTTACACCCTGAGGAAGTTCACAGCATAGTAGATATCGTGCTAAGAAACAGGGCCACTACCGTGTCAGATATCCACGAGTGCTTGAATTCATCTCCCACATTTCAAAATGTGTGCTGCAGTGTACTCTGCCATAAAGAAGGGTAAACTTGAGTGAGTGTAGAAAAATGGATGTACCTAGAGACCGCAATGTTAAGTGAAATAAACCGGCCGCACAAGCTTAAATAATGCGTGGCTTCTTTTATATGAGAAACCCAGAACATAAATAAAGAGCAAAATAAAAGATGGATAATAGGAAGTAGTAAAAGAGCAAAATAATAGGTAGATCTTTCTCAAATGGAAAGAGGACCAAGAAATGCAGGGAGGGAGGGGGTGGGAGCAGAGGGGGAGGGGATGTAAAAAGAGTGAAGATGTGTTATGTGCGTGTTTCAACTCCCTGCGATGAGTGTAAGCATGTACTGCACACATGGAGTCATCAAAACAAAAATTAGGAGAAAGAACTGAAGTGGGGATGTAACCCAACATCCGACCTGAACTGTTCCTTTTAACTATGAAAGGTGTTTCTCTTACAAAGACCTTATCCAACTAAAGGAGCCATACTGTGACGGGACTGGAGAAAAACTAGATGACCTCTGACATTTGTTCATCCTTCTTATTCCAGACCAACATCAAAGAAGTCTTTTTTTTAAAAAAACATTCAGAATCTTTTACATGTCTACGTACCAGAACACCTTCAAAGTCCTGAACTTCACCAGCTGAGGGCAAAATAAAAATTAGTTATTAGACATATAGCTAATACATATAAATGTCATTAAAATATTCATCTATAGAGCATTATAAATTTATCCATTGCATATGTGATGCATATGTGATAATATGTCACACATAAATTAGATTAGATTAAAATACAACAGAAAATAACAGATGACATACAGTGGACACTTGAAATTTGTAGGAGATATATTCGTTGAGCACCCATGAATTGGGAAAAACTGTGAATTTCAGATATGGTTAGAAAAATGCCTGTAACTGCCTATTTTTATAGTTTAAACCCTAAATATGCTATGTCTCCCCCAGTTGTGTAATTTAATTTAATAAAATACCATAGTGATAAAGCCTCAGAAGGTGCAGGGTGTTTAGGCGGCACTTAGGGATCTCAGTACTTTAAGAAGAACAAAACCGAGAACTCTCAGGATAGCTACACAAGATACAGCAGCCTGTTATAATGTGGGATTCTGGGGCCTCTGCCGAGATGGGTTGGAGGGCAGCAGCCAATCAGCAGCGAGAGAATTGAAGAGCAACCTCCAGATTGGCTACCTGCAAACCTCCCACCAAAAAAATAATTGTGGAGGATATTGGAAATTTCCATGAAATTGTGGGAACAGTTATTAGTTAGGTTCTAAGGAAAAATCTGCAAATAACTGAGGCCACAAATTCTGAACCATGACCCTCACAGAGGTACCCTCTAATGGTAAATAGTGAGGGTGCTTCATATAACTGCATGTGCTGGGTTTGCTATAAAAACACTGAGATAGAGCTGAATGTTCATAGTTTGTGGCTTTATTATTAGGGTGATTTGCCAGGCATCCTCTTAAAGAACAAAACATCAAATAAATACAAATATATTTATTGAGATATTTAAAATTTTGTAAATAAATAATGGTGCAGCTAGACAGTAAGCATAGAACCTAGAGCAGTCTTCAGATACCTTGATTGATTGATTCATTTGCATACTGATGAATCCTGCGCGAATGAATAAACTTCTTGTGTTTCAGTTCATCTATAAAGTTCTGCTAATCATAGAAACTCCATGTTAAATTATTGTGAAGATTAAAAGACCTAATGTACATAAAGTACCTAATATAGATAGGAATTAAATACAATCACACTTTTAAATATTAATACAACTGTATTTGATGCATGTCTGCTCTTTGCAAACACAGTGCTAGGTGTGAGGAGAATTCGAATGTGTTGCACACTTTCTGTGTGTCTTTCTTGATAAAGGACACTTTAGCTCACACTTCTGCATTGTTTTGTAGCATAAGTCAAAATGAAAGGGGTGCCATTTAGGTTTGTTTCTTAAGAAGTATTTGTTATCTTTTCTGTGTTCTGAGCAGGGGAAGTATGGTGTTTAAGAATAATTATGTCAATTTGATTGGCTTAGAAGTCATTTAAGAGATTAGTAGAGTGCACTCTTAGGCATGTCTGGGTAAGCCATGGCAGTGTGACCTTGGGGACTATATCTGGTCCCTGGTCCCTTCCTCTCTATCACTGTTCCCCTGCTCTGCTTCTAGGCCACCATGAACTAAGCAGCTTTACTCCACCACAAGCCTCCACCATGATCGTCTTGCCTGGGAGCCAGCTTACCATGGGCTGAATCCCCTTACAACATGAGCCAAATTAAATTTCTCCTTTTTAAGTTGTAGGTATTGAGTATCATGTCTCAGTGATGGAAAGCCAGCTGATTAACATAGAAAACTGGTACCAAATAAGTGGGTCATTGTTGTGACTGTACCTGAACATGTGATTCGAAGCCTTTGGAAATAATTCACAGGAGGAGTAGGGAAATGTTTAGGGATGCTGGCTCCAGAACCCTAGAATGTTGCAAGCAATGCTTGATGGGCAGTTCTGGTCAGAGCTCAGAAGACCAGAAAGTGGATAGGAATGCAGACAGCAAAGGGCCAGCTGCAGTTTCAGATAGGAATAATGCTTCTACTAGAATTTCGACTAGACACCTTGTGTGTTACACTCTGGCACAACTTGGTCTACATTTTAGCCGTGTCCTGAGACTTTGTGGGACTCTAAGACTAATGATATTGAACTAATTGATCTTGTGGAGGCTATTTCAGAGTAGCCCCAAACTCAGGCTGTGGTATGGGTATTTCTGGCTGCTTTTAATCAGCTTTATAAGGAAAATCAGGGGCAAGAAGCAGAGCAGAAATATTAAAAAAACTTAAATTTTGGTCCAATGGGCCAGGAGTAGAGTTGGAGTCAGAGAAATTGTGGTTACCGAAGACATTGGTACCATTAAAACAGTATTAGTACTTTGTAAAGGGACAGAAAAAAGATGGCTTGAGGAGATTTATGAAATCAGAAAGACCCTACTCATTGCAGGTTCCAATGTGCAAAAGTGTAAACTTTTCATTTGAGAGGAGAATCCCTGGATCTCTCTTGATAAGAAGTCCAAGGGATTCTCTTCTCAGGAAGGGGCTCCTAGAGAATTGGCTTCCCAGGATTCATTGCACTGTGTTCAGCCATTGGAGTCCTCAAAATGCACTGCAGGTGTGATCCAAGGAGGCTTGCATGCTGCTTCAGTTGGTGGAGGACTGTGGTGTCATCCACATGATGTTGGTTTTATGAGAATGCAAAGTGCAAGAGTTTTGGTTGGAGTCAGGAAAGCTTCCATCCAGATTTCAGAGGAAGGTTGGGAGATCAGCAAGGAGCTCCTGAGAGGGCAGTGCACGAAGCTGTGGGAATGAAGCCAAAGGTGCAGTACAGATCACCAGGAAGTTGGAGATGCCAGGAGAGACTTTGGACATTTTAGCAATACAGAGACTCTTAAGACTTTGGGGGAAAGGATTGTTATGCTTTGATTGTACATGGGATAGTAGTATCATGTTAAGTGAAATCATGACCTTGCTTTTATTTGGAGATTGAATATAGTTCAGGAGATATGTTTTGGTGTCAAGTTGACAACAGGTAGAATGTGGTGGTTTAGCCTAATTGTGTCAACTTACTTGGCTTGGGGGCCACATAATGGATTAGTAAAGCACACTTCTGGGTGTGTCCGGGTGAGTCACGGAAGTGTGACCTTAGGGACTATGAATGGTTCATGGCCCCCTCCTCTTTGGCACTGTTCTTCTGCTATGCTTCCCAGATGTCATGAATTGAGCACCTTTGGTTACCACACCCTTATGCCATGATATTTCTGTCTTGGAGCCAGCTAAACATGGACTGAATCTCATTCAAACATGAGTCAAATTAAAATTCATTAAGCCACAATTTTTAAATTGTGGTTGACAGGTATTGTGTCTCAGAGGTGAAGCTGATTAATACAGAAACAACAGTGAAAGTGGAAAGAATTTGAAATCAAGGTTCCAATGGAATGGGGAGCTATCCAGAAATACTGTTCAACTTTATCATGTCTCTCCACCTTGCAGAATGGTCCTCATCTATGCACTAAATTCCAAGGTCCCTTCTGCTGTGGACTGAATCGTGTCCATGTAGATTCCTCTCTGTTGGAAGCACTAACCCTCTGACTCTCTGACTGTATTGGGAGACAGAGCTTTCTGGAGCAAATTCAAATTGAATGAGGTTGTAAGTGTGGGGCCCTAGTCCATTAGGACTGGTATTCAAATGAGAAGAGACAGAGATGCCAAGGATGTGCACATACCTAGGAAATGCTTGTCAGGACATAGAGAGAAGGAGGGGAGGCCATCTGAAAGCCAGGAAGGGAGGCATCACTGGAAACCGACCACACTGGTTTCCTGATCCCAGGTGCACAGCTTCCAGTCCCATAAAAAAGTAAAATTACTTTATTTAATTCATCATTGTCCCTGGTATTTTGAGACAGTAGCTTGAAGTGGCTAAGAGAACTTCCAATCTGAAACTTTAGAGGTGTCTACTGGAATGTAGACATCTGATTGTTTCTGACCTCCCTTTTCCTGACTGTCCTAGGTTCATGTGCTAAGAATCTTCAATTTGGGATAAGAGTCAGTCTAGAAACTCAGACATGGATCCTCCTCCCATGGGAAGTGAACCTCAATCTCAATATCTCATTAACCACCACTCTAATCCTATTCACTAGACAACTGAGAGTGTCAAAGCTTTAGAGAAATGTAAAACTTTCTACCCCTAAAAACTGGTCAAGGTGAATTTCAGCATGGGGAGTTACAGGTTGCAGGATGAGAGTGTCTGTCCTGGGTGGAATAGTGTTTCTCAAAATTCATGTCCGCTTGGAATCTATGAATGGAACCTTATTTGGAAAGGGAGTCATTTCCGAGATAATAAATGTAAGATAGTGGAGAGCAGTGATCCAGCGTGACTGGTGTACCCCATAAGAAGAGGTGACTGAGACAGACCCACAGGGAGAAGGCCTTGTGAAGATGGAGGCAGAGATGGGAGTGGTATATTTACAAGCCAAAGAACATCAGGGATTTCTGACAACCATCGGAAGCTCAAAGAATCAAAGAAGAATTGTTCCCCGCAGCTTTCTGTTGAAGCTCGGCATTGCCGATATCTTGATTTCTGATTTCTGGCTTCTAGAACCATGACAGAGTAAGCGCTCATAGTTTAAGACACCCAGTTTGTGCTAATTTGTTATGGGAACCCTAGGAGACTAACGTAATGCCTAAAAGTCAAATAAATCCTAGATGCAAATAACTTACCCTTGGAAATAATATATAAAATTTAGTATAAATCGATCTCTCCCAGATTGCAATAATTGTCAAACACCACCATGTAACTTATGACTGGTTTAGAAGGGCACCTAACACAATGACAGAATTTGTGATTATTCCTTTAAATATCTGTGCTATGCAATGTCCTGATCAGGGACAAAGCAGGTACAGACAAATCTCAGAAGATTGTTTCTACACTCCTTCTCCTGCAGCATGGGACAGCTGGAGTCTTCTCCATCTGCCCTGCCGTGCATTTGCAGTTAACCATTGAAAGAATAGGGGCAGGCAGAGTGGAGAAAGCCCTGACGGAATGGGGAGCTTTCATCACCTCTCAGACACCCCATCCGTGTTGTATCTGTTCCCCCATACTTTCCTCACTTTCTGTCCTACAGAATCAGCAGTCTGGGGCTTATTTATTTATCAGGGAGGACTAAGAAGAACAGATTGAGGACAGTGAGAACAACTTTCTGGCCAGACAGAAGGGAAGGAGTAGCCTAGGCTCAGTGGGTGAGAGGGACATGGAAAAGCAGTTGCAGAGTAGAAAATGTGGGGGACACACAAGGAGCCCCAGAGACATGGAAAGGGCTGGTGCTGGACCCTGCACAGAGGCTGGGGAGGAGGTGGAGGGAGGGCGGCTGGGGTGCCGAGGACATTTCATCACACATACTCCTTACACCAAGAAGTCTGGTGTATTTACGACTGTCATTCCCTTATTATTTTGTTAAGAAATTTGTTTTATATTTTCTTAAAAATTATAATTTTAATAAAAAGAAGGTTGGAATGAAAGGCAGAATTCAAATGCATCCTCTTTTTTTACAGAGCACTCTCTCATCCTCACCGAAGGGCTCATGAGAGAAGCATGATGTCAGAGGAGGGACCTCAGAGTGTGAGAGCTTTCTTGGGCCCACACTTGTATTTTTGGTGGATTTTTGTGGATTTGGCAATATTTGCATATACATAATGAGCTAGCTCAGGGAGGAGACTCAATCATAAACACAGAATTATTTATGCTTCATATATATCTTATCCACATAGTTTGAAGGTAATTTTATACAATAATTTCAAATAATTTTAAATATTTTAAATAATTTAAAAAATTTAAATAATTTTGTGCATGAAGCAGCAGTGCATGGTGTGGATGTTCCCATTTGTGGCGTCATTTTGGTGCTCAAGAGTGTCAGGTTTTGCAGTATTTCTGATGTCAGATTCTCATATGAGGGATCTTCAACCAGTATTTTGTTGGTCTACATTTCCCAAGTTTCAGGTGTGATGCTACATGGCAGAATGGTGATATTAAAGCAGAAGTTTAATTACTCCAAGCATTTTATTTTCTCTTAAAATCCCACTCTTTATGAGCAGTTGCTCGGTTTCAAGGAGGAGGTGTAACTGGTTTGCGCCTGCTTGCTGGACACCTCCGGCCATCCTCCGGTCTGTGGGTGCTCCAGCCCAGCGAGGTGGGTGTGGCGGTGACCCTCATCCCACCGAAGGGGACATGGATGGGCCAGAGCTGGTGGCTGAGGGCTCTGTGCTGAGGCTGGAGGTAGGAAGTGATGAGCCCAGGGTCACACCAGTCTTCTCTGAGGACCGTGGGTGCTATAATCAGCATGTGTTCTTCCTCCAAACACTGGGCGCCACCTTCTACTTACTGAATTAAATTCTCTCAAGTGAAGGCCCAGAAGCCTACATTTCCATAAGCTGTGCAAGGTGATTTTTTGTTTTCAGGTTGGCAGAAGTTTGAGACTCACTGAGCTGCTCTTGTGGGTGGAGGGGCACAGAGAGGAAGTCGGGACAAAGCCGCCTTTGTGCTCCCTGAAGTTGGATCCTTGTCCTACATCATGAAACGCAAGTGTCAGACATATGGCAAAGCCATTTTCCTTTTTACCCAGGAGGATTTGAGTGGGGGAATGGAAAGGTGAGAGGAAAATGGGACCAAAAGAAGTAGTAAAGGGGAAAAATGTAAAAGATAAGAAAGGCAAATGAAGCAAAGAGACGACATGAATGAGCAATTGAACCGGCAGGAGAGGAAATGTTACAGGGCCTCTCTCAAAGTGAAGGGAAAAAAGATCAAATATTTCAACTTCATTGGCTTCCCTTTGTTCGTGTGCGATCACCCACCACTCTTCCACTTTCTCTCTCCTTTGCTTCATCGAGATTGTGAGGGTGCAGAAAAATTCCTGTGTCAAAGTCAAGGTGAAAGGGGCAACTGTCATTCAGGAGCAATTTGAGACGTTTTACTTAGCAGAAAATGACAATGATAAAAATAAGCTCCTTCCCCCCATCCACCCAAATACTGAACGCAAAATACTGCACCAACCGGCGACATTTTAATTTCTTTATAATCCACCTTGAATTCTTGAATCAGAATCCCTTGTCCACATTGAAAAACCTCCTCAGGTGATTTTGATGTGTGCCGCTACTTAATAATCCCCAAGCTGGATCATCTTGAGGGCCTTTTTAACTCCGACAGTCGATTTTTACCGAGTGTTCTCAGAACAAATGTCACAGGTGTGCGGGGAGGCATTTCGTCTTGCTCTGGATCTGAAATAGAAGGCTCTTCGCTATCCTCACCATGCCCACTCGCGAGGCTGCGTGGAATGCGGCCTGTTTTCACATCAGGGTTTGCGGACCACAGGCGTCTCCCAGCAGATGCCGCACATTAATAACGGGACAGGACGGCCACATGGACGCCACCTCTCAGGCCAGACCATGGTTTCCGGTGGAGATTACCACTCCGGTTAAAAACAGGCTGCAAAGGGTGAAAAAGAAAAGGCACCTGGGAAGCACCAGCTCTTCCACTTTGATGAGCGGGATGGACGAGGTCCTGCAGGGCAGGTGGCCCTGCACGAGTTGGGGGGCCACACAGGTCAGCAGAGGAAAGCTGAGAAGGCCATGGTGGCTGAGAGGGGCCGTCCCCCAGGTCACTGGTGCTGCTCTGAGTGACGTCCCGGGTTTGCTGAGTGTGCTGCTAGGGCCACCAGAAGCCAAGGGGTGGAGGCAGGGTGGCGAGGGGCATTATGCTTTTGTTAAGCACGAGAAATGACACTTCCTCACTCTCCATAATTCATCTCAAGATCGCATTTCATTGTTATCTCTAACAAATTTCACGGTTTCTAATTGATACACAGTAATTATACATATTGTAGGGATGTGGTGGGACATTTCAATAGTTCTCCAAGATGTAACAATCAGATCAAGGCACAATTACTTATCATTTCTTTGTCTCGGGAGCGTTCGAACCTCTCTGTATCAACTACCCTGAGATACACAGGTAAGTGTTGTGGACCACAGTTACCCCACCGCACTACGGTCCTCCTCACTCGTGACCTGGTCTTTCTCTCTCTGCCACCCTGTAGAAGATGCTCTTGCATTGGCCATGTGCGTACAACAAGGAAGCACTCTTGGCAAAAATGACTGACATCTGCAAAATGGCATATCGGACATACTCTTCTGCCATGAGTTTGGGAAAGCACGTGTGAGCATGTCTCTGCACCTTATCACGCGCATGCTGTGTGTGTGTGAGGTGAGGTGTCCATAATCCAAGAGGCCCCATTTTACAACTGAGTTAACTGAAGCTGCAAAGCTTGCAAAGATGATCTAGAATTGGAGCACAACTTGATCTTTAAAACTGGTGCACTCTCTGTTCACTCACTCCCATTATCCAGTTATTCCAATTACCTTCCAAGGAGGTAATTTTCATTAATTTTCTTTCTTCTACTACGGACACCTTAGGATTCCCCAAAGGCCTCTCCACATCCAACGCTAGATCAGACGCCTGTGGCTACACTGGGAGACTTTTGTTTTGGCTGTGGTGAACTTTGGTTGTGGGTCCATCCCAGATGACTGTGCCCTGCAGCCTCTCTGAATGACTCTGCCTCTCTGTGGCCTCTTTGATGTCCCCAATCCGGTCAGGGAGGAGTCCTTTCCCTACCCAGAGCCAAGGAGAGAGTCTGTGGCTGGCAGGCAATGTACTGCCTATGCACAAGCCCGCCTGTGCTTCTGCATGAGCATTTTCTGCCTTGCCTCTGGCAGATTAGATTGTGTCCTACTTTCCCTTGTGTTGTAGCACAAGTCTTACTAAAGCTTCTCTTAGATGATTTTTACCAGTTCATGATTTCTTTCTTGAGTAGAGCAGGCTGAGCTGGTTAAGAAAGAGCCGGCAGTGAGGTGGCCCAGAGCCAGATTTGGTAACGTTGAGCAGAGCACACAGTTGTTCCCTATAATGATGGAAAACAACAGAGAGCTGCTGGGAGCTGCTGGCTCTGGCTGCCAGGAAGGCAGCAGGGAGGTGTCGAACACCAAGAGCTGAATGCAGCTGGCATTCAAAGCTCAGAGCTGCTGCCACCATGGAGCTGCATTTTGCCTGTTCTTGATTTCTATCGGAATTGAGCAAAAGAACCCTCAGCCCATTGGGAACCAGGTGAGGCTGTCCCCTGATCTTGTTATGTAAAGGCACACGTTTTTCGCTGAACATGTTTGTTCTCTACATTGATGTCTAAGGCCCTGAGTTCAATCCCTGGTACCAAAAAAAAAAAAAAAAAAAAATGCGCCCTTCGGGTTCCAAACAAATTTTAATCCCACTTACTTTTCTTGTCTCAGGGTCAGAGGCACCACATTTTTCAATTCTCCTACTTGCTGGATACCTGGTCAGTTGGGGCCTCTTATATGACCCTCCTCTGACTGGTACCAGACACTGACAGGTTCCTGACCTTGCACCTGCTACACTGATCTTCTGTCCCAGCTGACTTCTGGGAACACGGATACTTCTCATCTTTACCCAACTGCACTACATTTTGTGGTAGCCTCAAGATGTTTGGAAAAATTCCAGCATTCAAGTCAAACTAGATGAAGATCAATTCAGGATTTCTTCAATGTGTGGCCCAGTTTGCAAGATTTCTTAAAAATAGGTGGTACCAAAGTACAGCTAACTTTAAGAACCACTGTGGAACATGATAAACATGCAGGACTTTCAAAATAGCATTTACTGAACATTTACTTTGTGTTAGACCGTTGGAAAGTAAAAATGCGTAAGTTTGCTGCCATATACACTAAAAGGGAGAGAAAAGCTATAAAATAAAAATTGCAGCATTCCTTGCCCCTTTGCCTCCTGGGAGCACACTGAATTAGAACATTTTAATCTTCTTAAGCATGCCGCCAGGGCTTGCTCATCTTTGGCGTTGGGGACGAGGGGTGCCATAATAAATGAGCTTGTGGATAATTTAGTTGCCTTATTGCACCATTACTTTTGACCTCCTCTCTCATCAAAGCTTTGAGAAAATCCTCTGACATGTGGTAAAATGGACTCATTTGAGCCTCATCTCTATTTTTCTTGCTCATTCTTTTGTGGAAGTGCTAATGAGGACTAAATTGCCCAAAAGGTGGGCAGCAGCAGGGTGCACACACAGATTGTAAGCGCCTATACCACTGTCTTCCCAACATGATCAAAATATCTACCAGGGTCTATTTATTGTTAAGGAAATAATCATGATGACCTACAAAGGGCTGCTGGTGTGAATGTTTACATTCTTTTATTAGATAGCCTTATTAGCTGTGTTTTACTGTTGATGCACTTGAACAATTGAGCTCTAAGCAGAGCACTTGAGATTGACATCGAGTGACCCACTGTCAAGCTGAGACCACCTACTATGCCCTGGACACAGAACTGACCAGTGATGGCCACTCTGCTTCCATTGTGCAGTCACCCTTTACCCCAGGGATTCTTCAGATGTGTCATCCATGGACCCACTTTCATCCACCAGTCTTACCTCAGTTCGCACAGCTTGCTCTGACTCATGCAAGCTCTGTGACCTTTATTTACCTATTTCCAAATCAGACAGGTTCTGCTGATCATCAGGATGATGGGCTGATGAGAAGACAAAGAATTAAAGGTGTTTATCACAGCGTCAGCCCCTTTCCCAAATCTGAGCTTCCAGCCGATGTGAGTTCCTGTTTGCGCCTGTATGTTTCTCCTTTGACTGACGCTTCTGGTTGTGGCAAATGGTAACAGATACATAACTTATTCCACTTCTTTTCCTGCCTCATGACATTTCTAGACAAAACAAAAGGCTGGTCTTAAATTAATTAGCTTCATGAGGATAGCAACATTTAAGAGATTCAACCAGTTCAAGGGCATCCACTGTTCTGTTGAAGACCTGCTCTGTGGAGAGGCCAAAATCATCATTTATTCAATGTTGTGAGGAGTTCTAAGAATAATAACATGGTACCTAAAAATATCCAAGTTCTGAACAATGGATTTTACAAACAGAAGCAATGTTGTAACAGTATTTGCAGCTGAAAGTCCCTTGAGTCCAGGCTTCTGGAAAGAAACAGAGAGGGCCAGCCAAGGAAATAGAAACAAGCCTCGCTCATGAGCTTTGACTCTGGCAGGGAGCTGAGTGTTGGATTCAACTCCCACCTCAAGTCTCCCATTTTTACAGATCAGCTGACAGAAGGTGGGGTTGAAGGTACTGGCTGAGGGTGGGGCACCCAGCAGAGAACAGAGATGATGGCCCCTTCCAACCAGAGGGGAACGAGAGGGGCCTGGGGTCATCCTGCTGGGACATGCTGGGCAGACACAGGATGAGAAGGGGCTTTCTGCCAATCTCTGACTCGTGAGTCCACTTCCCGGCAAGTGCCTCTTCTCACCTCCTGCCCCACCTGAGAAGTTGCTGGTGTAAATAGAGTCACTATTTTTGTTAAACAGAGCTTAACTCTTTCTGAAACAGCCATTTATTTGTGAAGACTATTTTATGTTAATTTAATTATAAGAAAATTGAAAAGTCTAATACATAGCTAAGCCCTTAAGGCCGGTTAATCTATTTATATTGTAACAAATATAATTTTTATTAGCTTAGCCTATTTGGATGGTAACGAGTATAACCTTTCTATAGACATTACAGACTCTGAGTTATGGTCTATTTTTATGTAAAACCAGCCTTGAGTAGAATAAGAAAGTTCTTTTTATCTGTCACTGTGTTATGGAATCATTATATTAATGAGAATAGAATCAGAACTGCTCCTATTATTTTAGAGAGGAATTCATGTCTTCGCTAGGTGTGATTGAAAAAAAAAGACCCAAGTAGTTATCAGAAAAATGATCAGCCTTGTGGAGAGGTGAGACATTCTGAAACTTCCCTTGGGTAAAATACGTTGTTTTTCAAAAGGGAAAGTTAGTAATTTTTTCCAGCCAATCAGACTAATCTATCCAGAACCTCAGCTGTCTTGGAACACAGATGAGCACTAGGAAACAAGATGACCCAAGAGGCCAAAAATGCTGCTGCATAGTCTGAGGTCCATAGAAGCTCTTTTGTAGCAGAGTCTGCTACTTTACCTGTTTCTTTGTCTTTGCCGGCTGGCAGATGTTCTACTGAATTGATGGACAGCATTAAGAGCATTAACATACACAGCCATGTTGGAGCTCTGGCTCCTGAACCAGCCTGGCTGCAGGCCAATCCTAGCTCTGCTACTTACAGGGGTGACCTATGCACCTCAGTTTCCCCTTTCATAAAGCAGGAATAACAACTTAAGTGCCTCTTTCAGAGAATCACATGAGGACTTGGAGGAGTTTTATGTGTGTTAGTCAGCTTTCTGTTACTATGCTACAATACCCAAGATAACTAACTTAAAAAGAGAGAAGGTTTTGGCTCACAGCTGTCAGGTTTCAGACCAGGATCATGGAGGAGAGAAGCAGCTGCTCACCTCATGGTGGTCAGGAAGTAGAAAAAGAAAGAGACAGTGGGTCTGGATTCTACCTCTTCTTGGGGCCAGGCCCCCAATGATGTAAGACCATCCCACTAAGTCCCACTTCTTATAGCGCCCACCACCTGCCCCAAGGCAAGTTGGAAACCAAGCCTTGAGCACAAGGGCCTTTAGAGGACTTTCTAGATCCAAAGTATAGCAACCAATAAAGCATCGTGAGCAGCTCCCAGCATGCTCAGTGTATGCAGTAGCGGTACATTAACATTCCCTTGAAGGTGGCATCATTGTTGCTGTCTTCTTTCTGAAATGACATTTTATCTTAAAAAGCGCGGGGGCCTACATGGCATGACAACACTGCATGTTCTCAAACTCGTCTCTGATTATTTTCTCGTCTGCTAGCAAGCAACAGTTTTAAAGGAGTTTAAAATACATTCTGAAAAGTGAGTGCAAAGTTTGGGAGACTTTTCAGCACAGGGAGCCCCAATGAGTGTCAGGCCTGGAGCAAGGTGCTCGCCCTGGCAGACGAGTCTGGCAAAGGGGCATTTGCCAGACTTGGCCTGACTCTGTGGGGCATGACTGCTTCCAGAGGACGCAGCGTTGGCACAGGCACCAGAGGGTAAAGCCGGGCTTGCAGTCCCACTCCAGCCTGTGCAGTCGTGCCCACGTAAGCCTCCTAAAATCTGAGATGGGGACAGAGGCAGCACAGCAATCACACTTATAAATAGGATGGGGCACAGTGTGTGATACCGCATCAGTCAGCTTTCCGTCTCTGTGACTGAATAGCTGAGAAGAATAATTCAAGGGAGAAAAGGTTTATTTTGGCTCACGGTTTAAGAAGTTTCAGTTCATGGCTTGCTGGTTCCATTGCTGTGGCAGAGGAAACCTGCTTATTTCATGGCAGCCAGGAAGCCGAGAGAGAGAGATGGGAAGAGCTGGAGCGGAAGGTGCCAGGTCCTGGAGAGACTCCCCAAGTTTATACCCCTGTGACCCACTGCTTTCGACAAGCTCCACCTCCATCATCTCCCGATAATGCCATCAATTGTGACCCGACAACGGGCCAGTCCACTGAGGAAGCGGGAGCGCTCTTGATCCCACTCCTTTGAAAGCCCATCGTCTGCCAACCAGCCCTTCAACGCCACGAGCTTTTGGGTCGTTTTAGATAACAGCCTTAAGAGATACCTGGCAAAAGAACAATGCTGGCAACGAGAGCATTCTTGGCAGCAGGAAACTGGCTGCCGTGCAGCAGGAAAGAACCAAGAACAGCGCAGAGGGAGTAGCTCGCAGCTGACACTCACTAAGTGTCATCCTGAGCAAGAGTGGCTCTTGAACATCCCACAAACACTTCATTGCTGTCCCATTAAGAGACAGAGGCCAGGTGCCTCCATCACGTGACCTTGTGGCTCGCTGGGACCTGAGCAGATGTGGCACAGGCAGACAGGTGGGCAAAGCTCGGGCCACATGCCTGGGAGAGAAGCTCGGTCCTCTCCCAGACTCTGCCTGACGCGAGGTGATGGAGGAGGCACAGCAGAGAGCGAGCTGGACCAGGCGCCGTGTGAGAAGCATGAGCTGTTTTCATTGAGACCCAGAATTTGTACATCTTTGTGGGGTGCGTGAATCTGACATCTGTGTACAGTGTGAAATGTTCAAACCAAGGTAACAAACACTCCCGTCTCTCACAATGCTTATTGTTTTTGTGTGTGGGCGATTTCATGCTCTTTAGTCATTTGGAAATATAGACTATTGTGCACAGTAACTCCCTCCTGTAATACGAAAAACAGAGCTCATTCGTCCTCTTTACTGTATTTTGGGTCTTTATCCAACTTCTTTCCACCCCTTCTCCACACTGTCCTTCCTGGTCTCTAGCGATCACTCTTCTTCTGTTTTCTGAGATGGACATTCAGTTTCCAAACATGAGTGGGAGCTTGCGATATTTGTCTTTGCAGGCCTGTCTTGTTTCACTGAACATAATGCTCTCCAGTTTTATTCATGTTACTGCACATGGTGGGGTTTCAGTCTTGTGGCCGAGTAAGAGTCCGTTGCATATGTCCCACATGTTCCCTATCTATTTGTCCATCGGCGGACAGACGCCGAGGTAGATTCCACTTCTTAGCTGCTGTGCACTGTGCTGTGGTCAACTTGGCGGGACAGGGATCTCCGACACAAAGGTTTCGGCTCTTTTGCCAATTTACCCAGGAGGCCAGCTGGATCCTGTGAGATGTCTAGTTTTCTAGTAGCCACACAGTCCTGATGTGGTTTGTTTTATTCATATTCTGTGCCAGACATTTTAATCCACACAAGAAAAGCTGAGGGAGGTGGGGCTCACTCAGTCCGTTTTACAGAGCAGAGATGAAAGCCCACACCAGTCAGTGACTCCCTCGTGCAGGCACCTGACCCTAAACTCAGGGTGCTGTCTGCCACTCTTCAGAACCTGCAGGTGCTTTTACTTCAGTCAGTCTCCTATAGGCCAAACTTGTGTAGATCCTCACGTTTTCTGAGGACACCAAAGCGATTCAAAGATCATTTTGTTTTCTTAGTACAGAGGCTGCCCTGAACTTGTGCCCTAGGGACAGGCTTGCACCAGCTGGGGGCTGGGAGATTTGCTTACTTGGCCCCCTGCAAGTGCAGGCTCCCTATCCACGGGTGGAAAACAGTTTCAAAAAATGTTAAATTGTTACTGAGGTGTGCTATCAAGTTAAACTTACAACGTTTATTTGTGTATTAAACATGTCCTGATTTTTCTTGTTATTATTCCCTAAATAATATAGTATAATGACTATTTGCATATCATTTCTGTTGTATTTGATATTATAAGTTGTCTGGCAGTGGTTTAAAGTAGTCTGGAAGATGTGAATGTGTTCTACGCAAAAAGCATGTGAAGATTTCATCCTGGTTAAGATACGAGTAGAGTGAGTATCACCCCACAAATGGCACTAGGATGGTCTCACGCAAGGCTCTGTGGAGCAGCCTTGGCAAGGAGAGGCTGCCCTGAACTTGTGCCCTGGGGACAGGCTTGCACCAGCTGGGGCTGGGAGATTGTCTTGTCAATGGCTGGACTGTATGTCCCATGACCTCAGCCGCAGCTACTCCTTTCTGCTGGTGCGTTGGGTTTGGTTTTCTACTGCATATTCTCTCAGGCACTTTTTTTCAACAAACTACCACTTGGGAGCATTTTTAGATGTAGCTAAGAATTCAGTCAGCTGTAACTTTGGATGTTAAGAGAGATGAGCCAGTAAATGCCAAGACTTTCAGTTACCCCACAGACCTGTGAACTTTCAGACCCCATGTCATAAAATCCGAAGGAAATTCACCCCTAGAGGATGGATAAAGCCAACAGTTATCCTTACATTCTGTGGTTTGGGATAATGGATTAAAAATGTGACTCTAACAAATTAGATGTAAAAGAAGTGAGACGTAGGGCCAGACTGGGAGGACTCGGAAGGGGCTTGTCTTGACAGCAAAGATCTGATGAAGACTTTGAGTCATCATTTTTTTCTGAAAATAGAGCTTGAAAAACAGTAATATATCTAAATTCAGGCGTTACTTTCTCCAAGTGGTTTGATGCAGGAAGGATTCAGATGCTGCTGCCTACTCCCCAAGGGCGCTGTGAGAATTAAGTGAGATAGTGAGAGTGGACGACCTGATGTCCGGAACAGGATCAGGAAATGCTATCACCTTTCACGCACAGGGTTTGTTGTTCAGTGTGCTGGAAACGCTCACGATCTGTAGCTACTGAGTCCTGCAGGGTGGCCCCACGGCGCAAAGTTCGTCTGTCCATCCGTGGCTCGTGCTCCTGTGCATTGCTGCCCCTGCACCGTGACAGAGTGGAGCACGGGCTCCTGGGACACATGCAGCAGAGCTCAGCCTGAGCCGCTGCCGAGTGACTAACCAGCCGCTCACACACAGTGCAGACACACAGGACACAGGGACGAGTGGTGTCCCAGGTGAAAGGGACAGGACGGGACAAGATCTCAGTGTGATACTCAGGATGGCGCATTATTTGAAACTCAGGCTTTGCTTGTTTCTGGAATTTTCCATGACTCTTTCCAGGCCATGGTTGACCACAGGTCACTGAACCACGAAAAGTGAAACTGTAGCTAAGGCAGATGACAGTTTTCACACCCCATCTCTTCCCTTTAATAATGAAGCAGACACCTGGGAGAGGCGTCAGCTCACTCCAGTGCTTAACCCAGGAGACAAGTGCTCCCCGAGGCACAGCTGGAGAATTCCTACCAGCAAGGTTAACTTTACATTAGGGCGTGGTACACAGACACGGACTCAGACAGAATTCTGGCTGTCTCCATGACGATGTTTTCTGTATGAGATTAACATTTGCATTGGCGCCCACTGGATACATTCTAGGCTGCCATATTTTGGGTGGCCTGTGCACAGTCAGTTGAACGCATGACTAGAACAGACTGCTGTCCCTCAAACAGAAAAGAGTTTTGCAAGCAGACACCTTTGGACTCCGATTTCATCTCTTCCTGGGTCTACAACTTGCCACCCGATCATGCACATTTTGGATTTTCCAAACCTCCACAGTGACGTAAGTAGGTGCTTCGAAAGAAATTCTGTGTGTTTATAGACAAGACCTGTTGGTTCTCTGCAGAACCCCTGGCCATACCTGGGCCATACCCTGGTCTGCCTTCTAGATGACATTTTAGGAGCAGAAGAATCAAGAGAGATTTAGAAGGAAATACTGGGGAAGGCAAGAAAAAATAATTTTGCATAAGGAAATTATTTCTTGGTGTCATGCAGTCTTTATGGATCTTAATTCCTCTTAGAAATAACTACATTATATGAGGATCCCGCTGACAGGGCCCATGTCCTCTGTTGGGATGACCGTTGTCCTACACGATAATGGGAGGCTGCGGTGAGATGACAGCTCTTATTTGTCTCTGAACCTGAACTTGCGGTGGGAATCGTGTGAGGGATACAGGCAGATCGAAGGAGAGAGCTTATTTTAATAAGCACACATGGGAAGGAGGGAGAGGAAGTTTTAAGTTTCCTATTTCCAACTTGAAAACCGTTATGGGAAGTATCAGTGCCCTTCAAAGGCAAGTGAACACAAACTTGAAAGGGGGCAGGATGTGAAAGGGAGCGGGGTGATGGGCGCTGAGTGGGCAGGAAGCTGCCGTGTGCAGGCCCCGGGGGGAGAAGCCATAAACAGTAGAAGACCCGAGAGAGTGAGGGGAGCCGAGTGTGGCCTCTGCAGATACCCCGACAGCGAGGAGCCACATGTGAAAGCAGCGACACCCCCGAGGGGCAGTTTAGTGGCCGCACAGAGAACACGCGTTAGTGGGAGAAGTGTGAGCAGAGACGCTCAGGGCTCGGACTCTGGAAGACACCGCAGGGTGCCGACCAGGGGAGACCAGCACTGACCCAGTGGGCCGCCGCGCTGCCTGGGCGGAGTGCGTAGGGACAGGATGGTGGGGGGGCTGCTGAGAGTGTGCTGCAGCATTGTGGCTGGAAGGTGAGAGAGAGGAGAATACTCCTGCTGGAGGTGGAGACAAGGCCTGAGGGCGGAGGAACTAGAGGCCTTGGAAGTCAGCAGAGTTCTGTCGGGAGAAAATCTCCGCGCCACCCTAGCAGTTAAGGCGCAGGCAACTGATACACACGGAAGGCAGCGATGCGCGGGCAGAGCAGTGAGTTTGGTGTCTATTTTGAAGAACGCTGGCCCGGTTCAGTGACATCGCACACTGCTGGGAGTGAGTGTGACCCGAGTGGCGGGATGCGGGCAATCCCAAGCCACCTTCCTCTGCTGTCGCAGTGCAGCTCACCCTTATGGATTCTCAAGTCTGGGTGTCTCTGTGGACAAGGTAGATGGGACCGCAGGGGAGCAGGCATGAGCGCCAAGAGGCTGAAACCTGTCACAAGGGTGAGTTAGCATTGGAAAGAAAAAAATCCAGCCTTTCTGTGCTTACCGATATTTACAATTTTTCAATCTCAAAGTTGTGCTGACATTTTCCTTTTTGAAGCAGCAGAGGTGACTTTAGCTGAATACTGCTGGGTGTGATATGGCCTCTCATGTTTGCATATTGTAGAAAAAAAGAGAGAGAAAGAGAGAGAGGAGGAAGGAAGGGGCAGGAAAAAAAGAAAAAGGAAGGAGGGAGAAAAAAGAAGCAAGGAGGGAGAGAGGAAAGGAAGGAGAAAGAGAGGGAAGGAGAGAGAAAAGAAGGAAAGAATGAAAGAAGGGAGAAAGCAGTAAAGGAAAAGGGAAAGCTCATCTCTGTTGGAGGAAAGCTTGCGTGCTAAAGCCTGTGAACCAGCATAGTGGGGAGCTAGTCTGCTTTTGTAGGCGAGCAGCAGAATGTGCAAACCATCCCTGGAGACCTCCCCTTCTCTTAGAGGTCCCACGCACCAGGGACACCCGCTTACCCGATTGCTGCAGGGCTGGTAGCCAGAGCCTCTTCCTGCCTGGCGGAGATGTTGCTTGACTTAGCCTGGCATAGACTGTGCTGCGCAATTTTAATTAAAGCATTTGAATGCTGGCAGGTCAGTATTGTTAGAAGGGATGTCTGATTAATTGCTTACTTCTTTGTCACAGCTATAAATGGGATGTCGTGAGGGCCCGTGTTAGAATCCAAACAATTCCCCCTAGAGTGGATGGGTAAATGGACTCCAGAGTAATCAGCTCCTTTTACTTGGAGGACGAGATAGCAGAGAAGCCAAAATTGCAGTGGTCATCAAATGATCCCGTTTAATGATGCTCCGGGTTAAAAGCGCTTCCCGTGATGGATGGCAGGCCACGACATCACCATGTGCATGCCACCAGCCCCAAGGTACAGGGCCGACTCGGCAGGTAAAGAACTCTGCTTTCAGCCAGCCAAATTAATAAATGTGCAAATTAAAAAGGATGTCAGAGCACTACAGAAACATCTGCTAACCAAAGTAAAAAAGTAATGATGATGATGATAAATAGGGAGAGACAAAAGGGATTTCTGCTTCAGGCACATCTCCATCCAGCCGGACCCTTCTGAAAGGAGCAGTCCGCAGGCCGGGGGCTGTCTGCGGGGGAGACTCTCAGAATGCTTGCTGTCTTCCAGCAGCCAGGTGATACGTGGCGAGACGATTGACACTGGAGAAATATATTACCAGGTGCTGCTAACTGGAGCTCAGAGTTTCTCAGATTGGTGTTCTTGGTATTTGTGGCCAGATGACTTCACTGGGAGCTGTCTGATTTGCTACAGGACGTTTAGCAGCATCCCAGGTCTCCACCTCTAGGTGCCTGAATCCGCTCCCCTCCCCCACCAGGCATTAGAATCGAGAACATCATCCATATCGCTTCTTGCCCTGTGTGGATGCGTGTGTGGGGGTGTTGACCCTGGTTGGGGATCACTGAAGTGGACCTGCTGAAGCAGTGTCCCCTACAGGGGCACGCACTGCTGGACAAACAATATATCGCAGCCCAGTGATGGGTCTGTCTGCAATATTTCTGCATTGAAAGCAGTCAGAGTGAAATGTATCTAGTGAGCCATATTGTGGTTGCAACTGAAGAGCTGTTGAGAAAATTCAAAATACTCACCTTTTAGAAATTGAGTCTCCAGTGCACTGGGTGTCCCAATAGAAACCAGACACCCAATTTTCTATCTGTAAGGATTTTCCTTTGTTCCCCTCTGCAGGAAATCTTCTTTTGCGATGCAGTTATGTCTTCTTTTGCGATGCATTGCACAGGTTTGGTTTTCATGAGGCGATTTATCAGTGACTCTTTTCATGACTTAAAACTGTGAAAAGAAGTCTCGTAGCTAAACACAGCATCCTGAGCTCTTCCCCATGAACTTCCTGCTTAGAAACAAGGAAGTAATTACTAATTGTAATTATGTCCCAAATCTCTGCAAACAGCTGTCTGGATTTTTGTTGTTGGAGAAGCAGGTGAAGCCAATACTAAGTTTTGGAATTTACACAAGTCACCTGGGAAAATTCAGGCCCGATTATTCACTACAACAATGTATTTATGTTTGCATCTTTGAGGAAATGAATTTTTCTTTATCATGTTGTCTATAACGGCACCACTTATAATGGACATCTAATGATAACACTGCCACTCTATGGAATCAAAATGGCTAAATAAGCGTGAAATATGAGGTCAGATCCATCTCACACAGTAACTTCTTAAAAATACTAGAAGTATCTTAAAGAAATCTCTCTTTTACAAACAATTTTCCAGCTTTTCCACTTTATTAAAACAGTCAGCATTGAGAAGAATAACAATGTGTTAAACACCACGATTTGCAGACAAAACGGTCCCAACTCCTCCTGCCAATTCCCTCCAAGCAGTGGCCCCCACGCTCCTGGATGCACACAGACACTCAAGAGTGACCTGGAGGAGACGTTCCACTTTAAAACTTTCAGACAAGACCTTACAAATGATCTGCTTCCCTTATCAAATCAAAGACTTCCTGCAGTGAAAACAGTCCCCATCTCTAAAGTATTAAATGGTTGGAGAAACGTCTTATAGTTTCCCTATGGATATGTGCATCCACCATGGATATTTCAGGGCATGTGGAAAATAAGTCCATGCAAAAATATGCTATTTAGCATATCAATTCTAATGTGCTTAATTCGAAGCTGAATGTGACCAGTTTTATACCAGTCTTTCCTCTTACCTTGCTTTGTGGTTGTATCTCCCAACACAACCTCTTTTAACTGAACCATCTCAAAGTTTATCTTATGATTTGTTTGGAGAAAGAACAAATGAAGACATGTCAACGTCCCTAATATTGGCAGGCAGACCCCTTGTTCCAGACCAGTTCTGCAGAAATTTGCAAAAAACTTGAATGAGCAGTCAAACTTTAGGACACTTGCCCAAATACAATCTTCCAGTCTCTCTTAATTCCTTCAACCTTAACAGAAACCAGGCAATGTTTCCATCTTGGGTTACAGAGTCGTGAAGGATGCCAATGTATTATTACTAAAAGACTGAACACCCTTTGTATAGTATGGAGTTACTAAAATTATGCTCAATTTTTCAAATTCCCCATGCACCAATACACTGAATATTCACTCACGCATATAAATATACATTGGCTACAAGATCACAAAAAATTTGGGAAAAATTACAATTCAAAGGGACTATTGAGGGAATCAGAGTTACAGGACTTAAAGGCATCCTGGAAGATCCCCTGTAGAGTTTCCATCCCCATTTCACAGGAGGAAACGGCCTCCTCTCTTCAGGCAGACTGTGTGCAGGAGAAGACCCTTCCCTTTGTCTCTGGCACTGGATGAGTTGTGCTCTGAGAACGCTCCCATGACACCCATCCCTTGACAAGGACGCAGGGAAGTAGCGGGGCTTCTGTGGCTACTGTTAAATGTTACATTTTTTGTAAAATAACTATATCATCAAAAAACCTTGCACTGATTGGCAATGGACCATTGCTGGCCAACTGAAGAGCTAGACTTTGGAGTGAGCTCAGCAAAAGTCGTGTAGATGTGGATCAGCGATCGTGCAGGCTTGCATTACTCCAACTGGCCAAAAAACCTCTCTTGTCTGTTGTAATTCACTGATGATGTGAGGTTGAAAGAAAGGCACACTGTCGGGCAAATGGACCTCAGGTCAGAAAAATGCTGTAAAATAGCTGAGGTATATATTACCACAAAGTCTGATTTAATCCACCGAATTTTCTGAAGAGGAAAAAAAAAATCACACAGTTTTATGTGAACAAGAAGCCTACAGTTCACAGTTAAGTAATGAAAGAAGCAGATAGTATGACGTTGGTGGGATGAGAACAAGGATTAGAGATCATGTTGGAAAACTGGGAAATGAAGAGAACCAGAGAAAGAGCATGGATATTTCAGGACATATAAAAACTAAGACTTTTGCTGGAGTTGTTTGCTCACACTAAGGACAAGTGTGATGTTTGAGTCAGTTTGCTGTTACTACTGCAAAGTACCCAAGGCCAGGAACTTTATACAGCCAAGAGGTTTATAGCACTCACGGTGCCAGTGATTGAATGTGCAGGCAGCATGGTCCCAGCCTGAGGGAGGCACCCTTTGGCACATGGCATCACAATGAGGAGAGTGTAAATAGAAGGGAGAGACCTGCAGCCAGACAGGAAGCCAGAGCAGCTGGGCTTCTGGGCGCAAGGTGTGGATCCTTTCCAAGAGCATGACTCCAAGGGCCTAACCGCCTCCCATGGGCTCCAGTGCCACACTGAATACCATACTCCCAACACGCTGGAACGTACTCAAACACATTGAACCTTTAGTGGGTGACCAATAGGACGTGACGGGAAGAGCCCTCACAAAGGTTTGATGCTCGCGTTTTGGTGGGCTCTTCACCAGCTACATACATGACCAGATTACCTGGCTGTATGCTGCTGCCTCGGAGTGGTGGCCCTTGTACAGCTTTCTGCCTCAGCCCCTTCCTGCCTTCCCTGGGTGTCTCTGGCCTGGGATGGCTCTGCAGTCATTAAACACAGCTGTAAAGCAGGATCGGCATCAAAATGCTATCAGTGAAAATCAGGGTTGTTGTGGTGAACCACAGTCTAATCTTTACACAGTTCGTATGCAGGAATGTATTATAACCCACATCTCCAAGCACTACGTTTGAGTAATGTTGATTTATTAGTATGGTAGAATCCCACTAATTAGCACTAATGACAGGGGAACCCATTGTGGATTATGGAATTTTGCAAATTAGTGAGTACATGAATAAACAATAAAAATCAGGAGTCTTGCACTGGAAAATGTCCTTTTCCACTTATTTTGACAGGAAAGTCTTTAATGTTGATTATTTATGATAATTCTTCATCATCCTGTGCTAATGCTGGATTTTGTTAAAAGCAGCATTTGTGAGGATTAATGAGATAATGCTTAAAAAGCACTTGGGTGAAAAGAGCAATACAAACGTGAAACATTAGGAAGATGGTACCTAATGAACGCAGAGGCAGAGGAAGGTATCTGAGAAGTTTTAAAGAAGAAATGCGGGAGGCCACTGGATATTTTGGGGAAACAATTGGAATTGTGAGCTTGCTTCCAAATGAACACTACTTAAATATTAAATGGCCATAAAGAATGAATCTCAGCCTGTTTTTCGTTGAGGTACTCAAGAGATTAAGTGCATTGTTAAAAGCTATCATGAATGACAGTTTTACAGGTAGCATCATCTAGCAATAATAAAGGTACTGAAAATACTTAGTAGACATGACGTTCCCAAATGGAATGGTGTAGGGAATTATTTAAAATTTGTTATGAATACCTAATTGTTTTTGTACTCCTGGATTTGGATATTTTGTATTCAATTTTAGAAAAACTCAGAAAGCTTTGAGGACAGTGTCCGGGTGTAGTCTGGGTAGTTACTGGTCACATGGGAGAATTCCGCTTCAGGGACTATGATGTAGATACTGGCATGATGTGTGTGAATAGATACAAAAGCTGAAGATTTATTCTGCTAATGGAAGAAGTAAAGGCCTACAATTAGGAGCGAGATGTCAAGCTAAACGGGCCTTGAAACAGTTTGTGAGGTATGTGGAGGTAGGTTGCAACGTTTCACATTCCTCCAAGTCAACACCAAAGAGATGATAAGAACAAGATGCACCTGAAGTCTTGCTGTGTGGAGCCGTCCAGATGGAGCAGGCCATGGCCTGGTCAGGCCCCAGCCTTGCTCGCTAGTGTGAAGTTGTGGAGACCTGACTGCACTCGATGATGAGAACGCTATTTATTACAGCAGGTAGAACCAAACTAGTCAAACCATATTGCTATCAACGCAATAGGCACCCTTGGCCTCAGCTTAGCCTTAGCCTACAAACTGGCATTTTTCAGATTTATCAGCTAGCAGTATTGATTTTCCAGAGAGGCGAGCAGGCAAGAGAAAAGCCCCCAGAAATACTCACTGCTGGGTGTGATGGCCGGGTTGGAAATTGAGGTTGAAAGCTGGGGCTGTGGACTGGACTTCCCCAGGCCTCCTGTTGCCCTGCGAGCCGGAGGACCCATCGCTCCAGGGAGCAGTGAGGGCAGGCGGCCTGTGTGGGACGGGGGACTCCCACTGTGCCTGCAGGAGAGACGCGATACCTGTCTGCTTCATCTAAAATCTCCGTGAAAACATTCAGTCCTTTTACAGTCTCAGATCCCACATTTTGATGTGGCTGTTTTTACTCAATATCAAAAAAATAACAAAAAACTTTTAATAGACTTATGTTTTCCATATTCCCAAACTTCCTGCTGCCTGGCATGGGCGCACCTTGGATCCCGGGAGGGGCAGGGCTTGTCTTCACTCTTCAGTCCATGTCCGTTCTTAGATGAGAACTTGTTTTGATGATCTGTATAACCCTGTTTTACCTCCACTTTGATGAGGGCTTGACTTGGCCAAAGTTTTTGCTTCTCTGACCTATTAAGAAAATCGCCAATTATAAAAACACAAAATGTAATTAATACTACACAGAAAGCTCATAGATATAATCTGGAATTAAGATTGGGCTCTCTTATCCTCTCTAAACAAAGAAGCAAGCAAAAATCAGCCATCATACAAATAATCAGAGACACATTCTGAAGCCAAATGACACTCCATGAAGAAAATCTTGTCTATGTTGAAAATGTCTTTGCATAAACCAGTATTTGGTTAACAGATGGCTATGACTTAAACATTACTGGATCCTAAAAACTGATTTCTAATAGCCAAACATGTAAATAATAGGTATCTTCAACTATTTTTCTGTCTCCCTTGCCCACAAAGCTTTACATGCTCTCTTTTTCTGTTATTTGAGGTGATTTACAGGGAGATGTGACCATGAGTTCCCCACCACTTGCGTCTAATGCCACACAACATTGCTGATTGTTCCACTGGAGGCTCTATCTATCCCATGCACTTTTCCTCTGCAGCTTAGGAAATTAACAAGAGTAAATGGAATCGAAACCCAAAGCGTGTTAGTCAGGTCTGACAGCAATGGTTTAGGGATGTTAGATGGCATGAGAAGGTAGTAGAATTAATTTCTCAAATTTAATCACATGTTTCTCAGGCCAAGGGCATTTTCCTTGTAGGCCATTGGCTCTTGGCGAAGCACCCATAAGCAAGCAATTGCCGAAGAGAAACAGCACCTCAGAATCCATTGACATCTTGAAATTAAGCGTTAGGTTTTACTCATGAGAACTAACACAATATGTCTTGTCAAAGAAGTGCCCGTTTCCATCCCTGGGGCGTTTTCAGAGTGGATTACCGAGGGGCCAATGCTTCCATTCTGCTGGCACGCCAGCTTATTCTACCTGTGATTTCAGCCGCAGCTAGATTTTATAACCCAAACAGAGTCAGGGTACCAAAACATCAAGTCATCTTAAGTAGGAAGCACTGAGAGGAGAATTTACGTGTGCGATATGTACACACATACATGACACCCATATACGGACTGCACACGTGTGCGTGCATACACACACACACACACACACACACACACACACACACCAGGCAGTGCGGCATGAGGGGTATGCTGCCCTGTGCAGTAGGGTGGACCCAGGGAGAGCTCTTGAGGATGCAGAATGCCCAAATCCACCTCTCTGTGAGCCTAACTCCCTGCCCAGAGCCCATGCACTTCTCCCGTGCATGGTGACCTCCTTACCAGCTCTGAGAAATTAAGTATTTGTGGGCAATGTTAGAGCTCTCAAAGAAGTTGGGTTTCCTCTTTTCAGGTATACCTCTCTGTGTGAGCAGCAAAACTGAATCATTATTTTGCAGATTTCTTGGCATTCTGACAGCTCCTGCTGTGAGCCGGGCATCATTTCACAGAGGAGCGGCGGGCCTTCTGTCCCGATGGGTTCAGCTAGGTTCCAGCCTGGAATTCTGGAATAGGGTGATGCATACAGAAATCACTGAATATGATGTTTGGGTTTGTGCGGGCAGGTAGAAGGGGGCTGCAGCCACCACTGAAGTGGATTGTTGAGGCCCCGTGGTTTTGTTGATGAGCAGGATGCAAAGACACTGGGCAATTTGCAGGGAGTGGGTGGTTGGGTGATCGCCCACCTGACCATTTGCTTCACCTTGGAGCAAAACTACAGCCACTGGTCTGTCTCTTGGGGCAGCAGCTTGGGTTTCCTTGCTCTCTGGACTGCTCTTGGGAGCCTTGCTGGTTGGCTTCCCGTGCCAGTGAAAAAGAATGCTCACTTCCCTGTAAGCAATGCTGTTTACAATGATTTTAGCTTAAGCTTTTTCATCTAGTGTTTTCAGGAAAAAAGGAGGGGAGTAGTAGGAAAAGCACTCGAATGCGCCAGTGTTTTCCCTTGGCTACTCTGAGGAAAAATTGCAGAAGTGGGACATACTTTATTTTATAAGCACTTTATTTTAGAACTCTTTTTCCTCCAAGAATGGGAATAGATCTCCCAAGACGGTAGTAATAACCAAATATGGGGTCAAGTATGAATCCCTAATACTTAAATTTATGCTTGTGAAAGCCAAGTTTATTCAGTTGGTCCTACGCTCACATACAGACATGCCAAAACAGAACCAGAAGGAAAATTATTGTCCTAGGGAGGTTTTCAGTTGTTTATTAAGAGCATCTATGCAGAAACAGTATCTGTAATTTATACACATGGATGGATGGCTTTACTTACAGAATATGTTCTCGAATTTCTAGAAATTTGGTCATATTTTAAATGCACTGGAGGGTTTTAAAAGTGATTCTGCACATTCTTTTTCTTAAGGTTGAGTAAATAATCACTGGTTTATCTTTTTACTACACCTAACTTTTTATTAAAGTTTAAATCAGAACCCAGCTGTGCTGAATCCGCCTAGCTTTGCAAGTGTCTGGGCTCTTAAACAACACCTTGCATAAACCTAGGGCCGATGCTGAAAAACATCTTGTCTACCCCTCTGTCTTCCAGGGAGTCTGGGTTGCTATTTCTCAACTTCCTCCTTATATATCTCCAGAAACCTCTCTGTGCAGATATGCAGCATGTTAACTCACTCCCTTCTGTTTGTAGAGCATGTAAAGAATTTTGCAGTCATCTCCCTTCACTCTTAGGTTCTTTCCAAGACCCCCGGTGCATGCCTGCACTGAGATCGGCAATATTGATGAGTACTAAAATACAGTGGTACTTTCCATGATTCTGGTTGTGAATCTAATTGGATGAGAACCAAATCACATTCAGTGGTTAGGCTCAATGTTGACCTTATGGGGAAATTAGATTTGGTTTGCGACCAATTTGGTTTGCAACCAAAATCGTGGGAAGAGTTAAGTTCGTGTACCAAGGCACTACTATACAATGATCAACAATATGCTACAATTAAATTATAGAAGCCGATTAATTGTTTATTTTGGAAATTTTCCACTTAATATTTTCCATTATTCCACTGTGGTTGGCCATGGGTAGCTGAAACCACGGAAAGCAGAGCCTTGGTGCAGGGACCCGTCAGATTTACATTTTGCCCTTCCTGATTTGGTTAACCTTGATTCTCTGGTTAGATCAAATTTCTTTTACACACAAGTATCTTATTTCATTCGCACCCCAAAGAGATTCGCAAGAGCTAATGGTCAATAAATTCTGGCATAAAACTACTATTGTTACAGTTCCTTCCAAAACCTTTGTTTGAGGCTCCCTGCTTTTGGTGATGAGACAGTGGCATTTAGTGGAGCTTGATTCTCTTAGGCTTTTCATTTAATTCCTGTAAAATAATATTTTTCTCTGCTTATAAAAATGTAGTTATTCTATTTGCTACTATCCCATCGGGCAAACCTCTAGCTGCCTCCTTACTGATACATTTTAGTTTTTTTTAATCTTTATTTTCATTAGAGCATGTTAGTAGCACATGATGATTACACGCGTCATGGGAAGTTGATACCTGGACATAACACATCTTAACTCTTTTTTATCCTCTTCCCATTCCCTCCCTCTATCTCTTGAATGCCTTCAAATATTTCAAAACATCTGTCTCCCCATTTCCTATTACTTGTCTTTTATTTTGCTCTTTAATTTATTTATACTTTGGGTTTCTTATATAAGAGAAAAAATGTGATATTTAAGCTCGTGTGTTTATTTCACTGAGAATTATGGTCTCGAGGTGTGGTCATTTTCCTAGAAATGACTCAAGTTTATCCTCTTTATGGCAGAGGACTGCTCCATTATGAGTAAATATCACACTTTATCCCTTCATCTGTGGATGGATGTATAGGCTGCTTCCAAGACTTAGCTATTATGAATTGTGCTGTCATAAACATGGGTAGGCATGGATCGTTGTAATATGATGTCTTTAACTCTTTTGGGAAGATACCAGACGATTCCACTGGGTCAAATGGAATTTCTGGGGTACTGGGTTTGCTGGTGTCAGTCGCAGCCCACAGAGTGGAAGCCAAAACTTTCTCTAGAGAGGGACACAGGAGAGGACTTGAAGGAGAGGGGGAGTGGTCAGAATAGAGCAGGCTGCCAGGAGGCCTGGGGAGTGAAGGACTTCAGGATGCACAGATACTGACAGAGACAAATGTCACAGCAAGTCAGCACCGCATGAA
The DNA here is from genome assembly GCA_004026905.1 of Hystrix cristata. NCBI lineage: Eukaryota > Metazoa > Chordata > Mammalia > Rodentia > Hystricidae > Hystrix > Hystrix cristata. Next base: position 3 of record PVJO010002383.1, on the reverse strand, counting down.
GGC